>JXSR01S024350.1:19380-46921 GCA_000969725.1 Ophiothrix spiculata
ATTACAGGTCATTTCAAGGTCACAGCAATATATTATCACTTGAATCCACATGGAACAAACATGGACCGTGGATAAAATTTTGCCCACGGTCAAAAGGTCAATTTCCAAAATGGCCAAAAAGTTGACCTCAGGACATTTCAAGGTCAATTAATGACCTTAGGTCATCTGAGGTCATTTCAAGGATATGGTCATAACTTGTGAACTCTTGACCCCATATGGACCAAAAATCTTCAAACCGTGGTCCAACAATCACTAGTAAGGTGACCATTTGTGGATAATAAATGTTTCTGATGAAATAAGGGGAGATGTGTGGTTCGAAAACCAGTGGGGTGGGGGTTACTGACCGGGTAACCACCCCTGTTACCAAAAAGGTGAGACCTGTACAGGTCACGAGACATGCAATATAGGGTATCAAAATCGACCTGGTACTCTTACAAGTCTCACATAGGGTATCAAATTTGGCTTTAAAGTCTCTGATAGGGTATCAAACTAAGAAAGAATGGTTGAATTTATGACAGTGGTGTTTTAGATTGCCAATTAAAGGGCTTTAAATACACAGAAACACTTCTTGAAAGTGTTAAAATGGTTGACAGTTACATTCTACATAAGATTTCTTGTAATAATTATGTTGACACATTTGTGTAAGGTCTCAGATAGGGTATTCATCTGAACAGGTATGATCCCGGATAGGGTATGCATTCGAACAGATATGGTAGATTTATGGTCTCGGATAGGGTATCATTTCACCCATTTTTGTGAATTTTTGGTCTCACATAGGGTCACTTTTGGAACCTTTGGAACTTATGTGTTTACCTGAACACAATTATCAGTTCATATTCCCCCCCCCTCCAAGATAGGAAATTTATAGTCATGTGACCTGTACTTGTAAAAATATTATACTTGGAACATAGAATGATGTCAAGTGTAATAATAATAACTCCACCATATCAGACTGACCTATTAAACTACGACCCGGGGGGTTGGTAGGTATGTGCTGCACAGGTTATCCAACTTAAGGTCTTGCGGAACTGGTTTTGGCCCAAAAATAGGGACTGCTGCTCTTTCTTGGAGCTGAAAATCACAAAAAATTAGGTTGACAATTTATAAAAGACATTTTAAGCCATTTTTGTTGAAAAGAATCTTAAGGAGCAGGAGAGCTCGAGAGGGGTCTTGAAAAGGAGGTCTTGAGGGCGGCACATACCAGTACTTTGCATCAATGTAAGTGACCCCCCCCCCCAAGGTTACGACCACTTGCAGAAAATTAATCAACTTCGTCATGTTTGTTGTAGATTGGTATTGTCCTATTAATTCTAGTCCATTTTGTACAGTTTTACTGTTCCCTCATCAGCTATAGCTAGTATGTTGTCTTCAGTAATAATCAGTTTACGTGGCCATTGTAATCCATGTGCTAAACAAGTGATCAGCATACCAGTCTTCCTACAGTACTGCTCTATTACACCAGAATCACGACCTAGTATCCCATTCTCATCTTTGTCTGTCATTCTGGCAATCAGAAGACAGTCGGTCTGTTTGTCATAACATAAACTAAATGGTGTAATGACATCAATGCTCAAAGTCTCCTCACCTGTCTGCATATCATAGACACATACTTTTTCATCTTCGATACTATTGCACACAGCAAAATGTGTCCCGTTGATGTCAGCAATTTGTATGGGTCCAATACCAATGGGTATTGTCTTCATAAGTCTTCCTTCCTTATCATGAACTGTCACTATATACTTCCTTGATACGTTACCTGTAGTTTTCATGGCTGACCCTACCAGAATCCTTCCATCGTTTGTTCTACATATTGAACCCGATTGCACATTCATATTTTTTAGTTTTGATTGTTGATTTACTACACTTTCAGTTTTCTGAAACTTTCCATCTGTATTGTAAACATCAAATCCTACTCCAAATTTAGTAACAAAGTACTTTCCTTCCTCAGATAATATTAGACCAAGAAGATGTCTTTTATCTGACATTTGCTGCACAGGAAATTTGCTCTGCCCTTTAAATTCCATACTGTCCTTCTGAAACACTGAGACTTGTGGTGGATCTGATTTACAATCACAAACAGCCAGGGTTCCATTAGTGTTTGAGGCTATAGCACATGCACCTATAAAATCAATTTTTTTCACCAATTCTAGTTGCCTTGATTTCACAATTCTACCAAGCTGTATATTGGCAATGAATTTACCAACACGCAGGGAAGCAGTGTTTTCATTTATTTCATCAATCTTTAGCTTCTCAATTTGATTTGTGATAGCATCAGTTTGGGCATGGAATTCTTTATCAGTCATTGTGCCAAGTTTAGACACTGTTGTCTTGGCATGTTTTATTTCTGTTTCCAATTTAGAAAGTTGTTCCTGGAGTTGATGAAGTCCACTGGTATTTTTAAGCTGTTGTATAAGTTCTTGTGATTTCTCCAAAACAGCTTGAACAGCTTTCTCAATTTCTTGTTCTTCAATCTGAATGGCATGCCGTGTTTGCTTTATCACCTCCTTCAGTTTTGTCACCTGATTGGTATTTTTTTCTTGTCCACATTTAAGTTGACTTTTAAGACATTTCTTAAACTGTTTAATACCTTCTGGATGTCTCTCAGCAAGATTTCTCAGGGCTAAACTTGTTGTCCACCCATCTATACCTCTCTTATTCAAGAATGAGATCTTGTTGCATTGTGGACATTTAACAGTTTTTAGCCCTCCTTCAGTCATTTTCTGCAGGCATATTTGGCACAGAATATGTGGACATTTTGGTAAGTTCTTTGGTTCATGTGGTTTCACAAAGAATTGGAAACACACACCACAGGCAAGTTCTGTTTCTGCAGCTGAAGCAAAATTGGCAGCCATATTAGTTTTTTCTTTTCTACCGGTGTATATAACTGCATATAGTACACAAATTATGGCTTAACTTCACATGATCCTGATAAGTTGTAGCTAAACAAATGCCAACAGAAAAAGGATTAAATGATCAATGACAAAATCTGACATGTCAACGTCAAAAAAGCCCTTAAGTCAGTACAAAAATTATAATCCAACACAGGCAAGTTCCGTATTGGCAGCAGAAGCATAGTTGGCGGCCATGTTGTTGAATGTGTATGTTTTTTCTGTGTGTATAACTATATATAGCATATGATTAAGGCATGACTTCACATAAAAAGGATATCAGGACCTTCCCACCATGCCTTGCTTCCAATGGGATTTTTGTATGGGTTGTAATAAGAAGAATTAGTGATGAAATATTGCACAATTAGACCTCATCCCAAAATTGCATTTCAGATATGTTTCTTCTCTAAACCCTCTCATTATAACCTGTACAATAAAAACCCATTTGAAGCAAGGCATGATGGGAAGGTCCTGATATCTTCTTCTACTTCACATGATTCTGATGAGTTATAGCCAAACAAAAGATTTAATGATCTATGATAAAATCTGACATGTCATGTCAAAAGAGCCTGTTAGTTTAGTTCAACCTTTAGATATAAAGAATAAATAAATTTTAAAAAATATACCGCAAACAAGTTCCGTCTCAGCAGCAGAAGCAATTTTATTACTGAATGTACTTTTTATTCAATTATTTATTCAATGATATATTGAATTAAAATTTAACTGATGTGAATCATTTTTTTAAAATTTTTGAGGAGCCTTTAGTAAACCTGGTAGGCCAAAAGTGCAACCGTTCTTGGCAGTGTGTATGTACACTCATCTTTCCACTGAGCTACCCCCCTGGATTGCTGTTAACATTTTTTATCCCCCTGGCTTGAAAAGTAGAAGGGGGATGGCAGAGTAGTGGATGTAGTGGATGTCCGCGTCACCTGCGTCGTTGTCGTCGTCGTTGTCGTCGTCGTTGTCGTGAAAAGGGTTGACATTTGCCTCTTATCTCCAGAACCATAAGGCCTACGGTAACGAAACTTGGTGACATGAATCGTCTCAGTATAATTTTTTTTCTTGTTTGTGGTCAAGGTCATTTAAGGTCAAAAGGTCATTTGAGGTCAAATCTCAAAAATGTTCAAAAGTTGACCTGAGGTCATCCGAGGTCATTTTAAGGTCACAGCTTATAACTCATGAACCCTTGACCCTATATGGATTTAATTTGGACCATGGATAGCTCTTGACCCAAGGTCAAGGTCAGTCAAGGTTAAAAGGTCATTTGAGGTCAAATTTCAAAATGGTTTAAAAGCTGACCTGAGGTCATCTCAAGGTCAAAAATTTACCTGAGGTCATCCAAGGTCATTTGAAGGTAGCAACTATAACTCAAGAACCCTTGACCGTGCATGGAATAAACATGGACCATGGATATCACTTGATCCCAGGTCAAGGTCAATAGGTCATTTTATGCTGCTTGGTTAATCCCTGTTTAATTACTAATTTTCCTTTAATGTGCTTGTAAGACATATTGTTTAAAACAATTCCTACTAACAATTGTTCCATTTCCAGAACTTCTCCCTCAATCTCTCCATTGTGTCACTCATTAGTACCAAGTCATCAGCTTGCAGCATCTCGTACATCAAACCTTCTTTAGCACTCTCCGTGACCACTACCTTTAGCCCGAGATTCCTCTTGCAACCTCCTCAAAATAAACACTGCATCTATCGTTCCCTTCTCTGGCATAAACCCAAACTGCATCTCATCCACATCCACTATCCTCCGAATTCTATCCTCTAGAACCATCTCTACAATTTTCATTGCATGCTCCAACAGCTTCACTCCCCTATACGCACCACAGCTCATTGCCTTTTCCTTTAAAAATGGGAACCACCACGCTCATCTCCCAATCTTCTGGCATCCCCCCTCCATCTAAAACCCTCTGACACAACTCCATCATCACCCCCATTCCTATCTCTCCACGTGCAATAATCATCTCAGCACTCACCTCTGACGGTCTCGCAGCCTTTCCTGTTTTCATCTCCCTAATTGCCTTCACTACCTCTTATCTATTGACCCTATCAACTGGCCCTTCCACCACATCAGCCTCCACCTTCCGATCCCATGCACTCATTCTCCTCATTCATAATCCACTCCATATGCTCTTTCCAGATTCTACCTCTTATCTCTTCACTAAAATTCAACTTTCCATCCATACCCCTCATACATCTACCTCCTTCAACATCCTTTCCTTCCTTTTTCATTACCTTCACAATCTTATACACCTTGTTTGGGCTCTCGCTCAATTCACTCAGCCAGGGTAAATTTTAAGGCAGTTGAGGGGCAAGGCAATTTTCAAAGGGCAAATAAAAAAAGCCTTCTATTTTAGGCATTTTCCAAGGGCATCTCGGTAACTTTAGCTAATCAGAAAGGGCATCAAGGCACCTTGTCATTGTAAAAGGGCATCAAGGCAAGTAGCCTACTAGTATCGGTACTAGTAAAATAAGGGAAATTTAAAAGAAATGAAGAATGACCTATTTTATAGTTACATTATTTTATTATATGTTTATTTAAATCACACTTATTATTCGGTCGGTTAACCGTGTATTAACGTATGTGTAAAATCATACAAATTCTCCGGTGGCCGCCCAGCCAAATTCACACAGAGTACTGTAGTCAGCAACTCCGGGTGTGATGGATAAGCTTAAAACATGACTATTTCCATGACCAATTTCTAACATTTGATTTCATTTTATGATAAAAATAGTACATTTTAGTGTTCACAAAAGTCGATTTATCATTTTACCTCAATTGCTCAGAATCTGAGAATTTTATGTGATATTTCCGATTTTTTCCCGTGAATTTTCGTGAGTGGTCATGTTGTTTTGTTGTCATTGGGCCAGGCGGCGGCGGACACGATTTATAGAAGATCCTAGATTTAGGGATGAGGGATTTCCAAAACGCAAATTTAGGGAACTATCTGCGTGTATTTCTATTTGGTCATGTGACTCACGTATTGAAGAAAATAATTACAAAGATCATATTTTTACCTCTCCTCAAAAAACTACAAAAGTGTTCTTATCGTAATTAGCATAATTATGTTATCCTAAATCTGCTGGGGTTCACGCCTGAACCCCACTTTTTATATATGTTATCATATGTTTTACCGATTAGTAATATAATTTTAGCGGCAATCCCACACGGTCCCGGAAGTTGTATTTTCCCATGATGTTTCTTATAGAGGCGGTATAGGACATGAGTCACGTAGACGCAGCCGGGGATCGTATACGATAAGAACGGCAACCATGCAATAGTTGCCACGACCACCCTCCTCCTTCGTTTATATTTTACCAACGATGTAACATGGACTTGCCATTTTTTTATATCACCCTCCTCTGCATTGGGCCTCTGTGAACAATAGAGGGGATATGTTAAGTTATTTACAGTCTAACCTGGTGTTACTCAATTTAACACGGCGATCGTGATTTTGAGCCTGAAAAATGGAAGTAAACCACCGATTAATTAAAAAAAATACTAATTACTTTCTTTAAAAATCGTAATCTTGCCGCCCATGAATCATTTCAGTTAAAGGTGATGCGCATGAAAATGTTAATAATAGATGATATTTGGTGAAAATTCACACAAAATCCCAGAGAAAGTTCCTTTATTCTTTATTTTATTTTTTTTTTCATGAAAAGGGCACTACGGCAACCATATAAAAGGGCACGGCAGATGTGCCGTCGGTGCTTTTGTGTTTTTCTTGGCATCGCGGCAACAGTGTGGGGCACTGTTAAAATTTACCCTGCACTCAGCTCCTTCTCAGCCTCCTTCCTCTTATACCTAACCTTATTCTCTTCCATAGCATCCCTCCTCATATCATTATATGCCTCCTTTTTTTCTTCCTATCGCCTCCTTCACCTCCTCATTCCTACATCCCGTATTTCTCTTATCTCTCCTCCCTTTCTTTTTCCCACATACTTCATCACGTGCCTGCACCACCCCTCCTTAAAACACCCCCACAAGTCTGCTATATCAGTCCCCACAAGCTCCCAACCCTCGTCTCCTTGTGTCTTCTTCTTTCGTCTTCCATACTCTCCTCCTCTCTGTCACCACCTTTTCACCTTCCTCTTGTCCACATCTGCAACCACCAACCTGTGCTGCAATTCCCCTGGAATCACCTTAACATTCTTCAGGAATTTTCTTCTCCTTGCCTACTAACACAAAGTCAATCTCTGTCTCATTTCTCCCAGAGCTAAAAGTCTCTTTCCTCTTGTCCTCTTTCCTAAACCAAGTATTTGCTACACTTAGGTCATTTTGATCACAAAATTCCAACATCCTTCCTTCCCAATTTCTCACCCCATATAATACCTGTTCCCTCCATGGACGCCTTCAAATCCATCACTCCCTTTCTCTACATGCCCATTAAAGTCACCGCCACACTGTAGGACAAAGTCCCCGTCACTTTGCACGTCCCATTCATCTGCCATCTCATCATAAAACTGCTCCTTCTCTTTAAGCCTCCTACCACCCTGCGTAGCATATCCGCATATCAATCTCACTACCTCCTCCTCAAAAACCATTACTACTGTCATCACCCTGTCACTCCTTCTTCTCACCTCCACCCCCTTCTCGCACAATTCCTCCTTCACGAAACTCCCACCGCTCCAATCCCATCGCTATTTCCCTGGTGCAATTTATATTTTCTTCCCTCTACTCCTAACATCCTAGCCCCCTCCCCTATCCACCTCACCTCCTGTACACAGCACACATCCACCCTCCTCCTCAGCATTTCACATATCTCCACTCCTTTCCCCTTCAAATTCCCCCATTCCAACTTCCTACCCTCATTTGTGGCATTTCAAATTTGCTAGTGGAACACCCCTACTCACATTAATTAGAGGAGATTAGATGTTGTTTATACTTAAAATGGGGTCAACATTATACAACAATATTTACCCATCATATCGAGCAGGTAACTTTTTCTACCCACCTTTTGCTTTTGGGCGGGTGCTGTCTAGCCTTTCCACAAAAACATCGCAAGTGCTTCGATCATGCTTTTCTGATGCATTGACGATTCATTTGCAAACCTTATTGTCAAATCGCTAGATCGTCTCGAAAAGGTTCGTGAAAGCATCAACGATGGACTTGTGACACTCTTGCAGACTAAATTTTGAAGTCTTTCAAATAATATTTTTGGTTCAAAAGTACAACAATCACATTAATCAAATGGACTTGGTATGCAACATAATGTAGGATTTGATGATTTGGTCACAAATAATTGGCACCTGACCGATGACTGGTAAGGCTGATGCATTGTTCTAACATCGGCGATTGCTTGTGTTACCCGGTCAGTCATCCGTTGGCCACCAGTTGTTATGTGACCATAGCATAAGACATCGTTTACAATCTGCCAGGTTTAAATCCCAAGTTAAATCCTTGTGACATGTTTTGGCGCCTCTTTGATTCACAAAATCCGCCCGGTCTCCGAACAAACACATTCCGGTCACCTACTGATATTTTGCGGTCTCTGGTCGGCCTCCTCTGAATTTCAGCCTGGTATTACATAGTTAACATATTGTAATCCTTGCCGCAAGGTTATGTGACCAGGGTAGGAGGATTTAAAAAAGGCAGCGATGTATAGTACTGTATTGACCATCCTCCAATTGGAGTATTTTTTGCCGCTCGATAACGAGGCCAAGTATGGTATCACATTATGTATCATGAATGACTCTGTACATATCTGCGCGTCAGTTAAGCACTATGCATCACATAATGCCATACTTGGCATCGTTATGAGTGCCCATATCTCTCAGCGGCATAATATTATACGTCAGTTAGACCCAATAGACTAACTACATACAGATATGCAAGTGCACAGGGAACCAATGGCTTAACGTGACTTCCAAACCCCGGATCAATTAGATTAAAGTTTCTTGCCCAAGGAAACAAGGAGACGTGTTTTGAACATCAAAGTGCAGGTGCGATTAAGAATCCCATGCTCTAACCGCTCATCAACCATGCGCTCCCCTTAGGAATGTTTTATAGTTAAACAGAATCCTTCTCTATTCTATTTATTTCAGAAGAAAAATATGTGCCCACCAAACATTCCCAGGTTGTTTAGGAAGTTATCAATTGATTGTATTGGTGTAGGGGCTATTTTCCGGTTATTATTCTGTTGGACACACTGAAGTCACTAACTAGAATCCTGTCTTCTGATTGGTCAGTTGAGGTTGTTCCATGTTACTCATTGGTGTGAAACATTGCTTTGGAGGTGAATGACAAAGTCTACAAAATTTATCTTCCCAGCCAAATTATTTTTTGTATCAACCCTTTTTTGATATACAGGGTGTCCCAACAAAAATGCATCACTTTTGTTTTTGATCATATCTCAGGAACCGATAAATAAATATGAAACCTTTTTTCATAATACCAATTAGTATAGTTTAGTCTTTCATCGGGCAGATTTTGAGCAAACTCCGTCGAGCCGTTCCCGAGAAAACTAGAATATTTTAAGAAGACTCAATTTTACTCCATTCCAATGGGATTTACCAAAGTATCTCATGTTTATCATGTTAACAATGCAAATCTTTGGTTACTATTGATCAATTTATTTTAAACTTGCAAAGCAGACACTAAGAGATCACAAAATATGGCATAGACACTAAAACATGTTTTTCATATCTTTTTCAGCACTGAAAGTTGCGCCATAATTCAATGTGTAGGTTTATCTGTTTTACAGCGTTAAATAAAAAGAAGAAAAAAAAAGAATGAGTTAACGGTTTCTCAACAAAACAAAAATCTTTTGTATCTTTTAAGTTTTGAGCTTCTTTTTCATAAAAAAGAAAATCTTTTATTACTGTCTCTACCTCTTCAAGTGTTATAAATAACATTGGCAACTTAATTATTCAAATCAAAATTACAAAGCAGTAATTCACTTCCTCGTGAAAAGAGGAATGTCTGTTAGTCCGTGATAGCTCACGTTATATAATTTTGGTACAGTTTTAAGTAAATTTCAAGCAACTCTGCCTTTCACATGCCCACAATCAGTTTCCAGGCACCTTTGTTCTTATCATCATGTTCCTGCTGGTCCAATGTGACGTTCTATATCCTGGACGATTATTAAAGGGAGTCGAGTGTGATCAGACAAGTTATCAAGTTTTAATCATGTTTAATTTATTCGAATTCTAAATTTTCTGTTGTCATTGTCGTTGTTGTTGTGGTTGTTGCTTTGTGTAGTTGATTTCCTGAAAAGGTGTTTATCCATGAATAAGATGAGTTTTCCATTTAGAGTAGACCTACCGTGGTAACATGATCATGTCAGGTTGATGATAGTTGCAAATATGACTTACTGTGGTAAACCACGTTGGAACGGGTTAAAATTGAGTCTTCTTACAAAGTTCTAGTTTATTCGAGAACAGCCCGACGGATTTTGCTCAAAATTTGCCTGATGAAAGACCAAACTATAATAATTGGTATTATAAAAAAATATCAGTTCCTGAGATATGATCAAAAATAAAAGTGATGCATTTTTATTGGGACACCCTGTATTGTGCATAAATGTGTCTTTTAACTTTATTGTAAGAAAATATTAATGAAGCTGAGCAGAAACATAAAATATTTTGGAAATATTGGTTCACTCCATAGACATCGCACAGTAAGTTTCACGCCAGTAACAATGAATGAGTATGCCAAATTCAACAACTGCGTCGGACAGAATAGATTTGGTCAGGATTGACTAGTCATCAATAACCAACTTAGATCAATTTTAAGGCAAAAAAGAATTGCAGAATTTGGAACCTTGACAGGAGACAGATTGGATGATTTTCGGTTGGAAGAAATGACAAAAAATAGTAGATTTTGACGGTCTCGTGCCGAGTCCCTTTTACTTTTCGAGTCCTTCAAGGTCCGAGTCCAAGAATCTTGAGACTGAGACCGGACTCGAGTACTCCAGCACTGGATGTCACGTGGCCTGAATGACATTCAGTCATGTGACGAAATGATGGATTGGTAAACTGGTGGAAGATGAAAGCGTCTTTTGTCCTTGTTGAGAGACTCAGAGCTGGAGTGGCGGTGGATGTTGATGGCCTCCCTGACACCATGGTTAAACCAGTTGATATCTTGGTCCAAAATGTCCATGTTGTCCCAGTCTGTGATATGTTTAGAGTTCTAGACATGTTGTACCACTGGAGATGGTGAACAGCTGGGTCTCATTTGTTCTGCGAGCTGGGTTTTCACTAGCTCCTTCAGGAGCTAACTATTGCTGTGAGATTGTTTGAACTTGCAATTTGGGGGTCATTTGCCTGGGTCATTTGACTTATATTTTAACAACATAATTTATTTTTGTAGATGGAATGTTATAAAAATATTACCAATTAATTGTTTATGAAATTCTACTGCAGGATGTCAATAATTTTCATTGGCTCAGTAATAAGGAAGATAAGACAATGACATTATTACTAATTTTTACTACATACTACATGAACTGCAGGTATCATAATGTCAGTATATAGCTTTGTTGCAGTATTGTGTGCCCGAAACTAGTGATGTATGCCATGACCTTTTTTCAAAATTATCTTGTAAGATATGAAATTGAACAGGATGTTCACTCGTATCTATTGAATTTAATAATAAGAGTTTATATTAAACTGAATTCATACTTAAAACGCAATGCATTGCATTTCCAATAATGTTCAACGCAAACAGCACCGCAAATGAATTCACACTCAAAATGCAAACGGACTGCAGCAGCCGACGACATGAAAATGCAATGGATAGTTGAGCTCAACTCGGTTTGCGGTGTCGCATTCGGTGTTGCGTTATGATATTGATTAATCGGAACTCTTCAAATCTTTTACTGCGCATGCTCGGTCTTGCGTTTGTGTCAAGTCTGAATTCAGCTTAACTTGTATATTGTGAAACTGTTAAATAAAAAGTCCCTAAAAACAGAAATTTTGTACAGCGATATTTGAATTAGATGTACATTTATTTACACAATGATTAGTTTAAAGTCTTCACCCAGTATATGAACCTAGGGCCTACGTACCTAATATAAGGGATATAATTGGAGTATGTATCACTTTGTGAACCAAATATTCTCTCACTTGTAAGCATGTGAAAATACAATAGAATGATTGTTAAAAAACACTTTTCAGTAGAAAATGAGAAATGAAAAAAAAAAAAAAAACATTATATTCGAAAACTAGCCACTTTTTGGCCAAAATAAATTCTAATCCAGTACATTTAACACACATTTATGATAAGTCCGTAAATGGGGCTAGATTTCCTTTATTTTTATTAAGGCTCACTCTGACTCACCGATGTACAGGCTGCTGGGCAATCATTACAAGTAAATGATAGACAGTCTGATTTTTGTTCAGTCTTAGATTGGTCATTACAAGCATGACAAGTTATGGTCTGATGGAATTGCCCGACAATGCATGCTGAATGTTGTTAAGACAAAAGAGCACCTACTCCCGATTTAACTTCCTTAACTGAGACACACTGCACTGTCATAGTAAAATTTTTATTATATGGCACATTTTTCCATTTCCTGTTTTGTCTATATGGCTTAAGAAATTGAAACAAATTATTTTTATTGCAGATTAATGAACTATGTAATATGCAGTTTGTAATAATTTTTTTATTCAAAGAATTAGATATGATGGTGATGTTGTTAAGGATATTCGTGAAAGCAAACCATGATGTGCCACACATTGGAAGTTTTATGTATCTAAGCAACAGCTATATCATCAGGATCTCAAATGGGTTTCTAATGAAGTACTGCTTGACCATTTCTTGTTAATTTTTATCTTATTTAGAGAGCAGCCTCGCATCAACACATCTACAGTAGACATGGAGTATCTATCACAGCTTCCTGAAGGAACATTTGGCAGGGAGTATGTCGACTTCATGACAAGAAATGTAAGTTGTATTTAGATGTATGAAGAAGGAAAGTAGAAAAAATAAAATAAATAACATTTTAAGTTAACAACATCAGCAGGTTTACAAAAAAATCTTTTCAAATTACAAGCAAAAAAGTTTTCTGTGACATTTTAAAAACCTGAGATATTCTTTTTTCAGTTCCAGAAGTAGATATTTCTTAAACAGAATTTGAAGGTTTATTCGGTCTACATTAAAGAGGATATGACTTTGTCCTAAGATATAATGTGATTTTCTAATAAGCAGATTGGGCTTGAATAGACACATAAGGCCATTTCCCATGTAGCCCCTAACTTTGCCTTGATGCCCCAGATTTGATGCTAAAGGTTTGATGTATACTCAACCATTAAAAAGCCTCATGCAAGAGTTCCTGATTGGTCTTGAAATGGGTGCTCCTAAAAATTCCAAATAGACTACTTCAGCATGGCCCACAATGCATTTTGAAGGAACTGTAAATACGAGTATGTGTGATCGACCATATATGTGCCCCGTCATATCGAAAGGTGAATTAAGGGTCCCAAAATGAAAATTGATTTTTTTGGTCTCATCTCTCATCTCAAAGATTATAAATTTATAAGCTTTAAAACGACACCTTGCTTTTGGTTATTGGATGTTTGATTGCAAAGTTACATCCAAATTCGCTGAAAAGTTAAAACGTCATATCCTGGTTACTGGTTCACGCTTTGTTCACGCTCAGTTGGCTACCCATTGAGTATGTGTTGTGATCATTTTGATCGTGGTTCAAATTGCAATAAGCGTGAACCAGTCACTTGGCAACTATTGATTTTGATGTCACACTTTGTCAGCGAATTGGTAAAGTGCAACGGGCTGATTCAGAAAACTATAGTTCTGAGAAAATTGAGTTTAAAGTTTCTGGGTTTTTTTTATCTTGTTTTTTAAAACATTTGTCTTATGTTTTGGATGTTGAAACCTGATTAATATGATAGAATACACTTCAAAGGGAATGTTTCTGATGAAATTAGAAATTCGACCTTGGACGTGATTTTTGACTATGTTCAATCTTCAATGGCCCGTATCTCATAATTTACTATGCTCACCTTAAGGTACCTTTAGATATGACAGAACACATGTCTATGTTGTACGCTATGGCATCACTGCGCACAACATTGATATATGGTCGATCACACAGTATACCAATATTTACAGTTCCTTCAACATGCATTAATTTGTAGGGCATGCTGAAGTAATCTATTCAACATTTTAGCAATGTGTATCTTACTCTAGTATATTTGGACTTAATGATTTCTGACTCAGAAATTTTTATAATTTTCTGAAATGTGATATTATACAAATACAACATGGTATTGAGGGAAGTAGTGAAAATTACTGATCCTGAGGTGTTGGATGTGGATGACTACTTCCCGGAAGTAGTCACATGCATCCAACAACGAGGGATCAGGAACTTTCAATACTTCTCAAAATAAACCATTTTACTATACCTCATAAATATTTCACTGAATATAATATAAGCAAAACAAAAATCACCTAAAATGTATACTGTTCTGGGTCACTGTATGAATTTCCAACCGAGGGGTGCGGTAGTAGGGGTGCGATAGTTTTTCAATTTTTCCCTGCATGGGCGTTACGCGCAATCGGGGAAGTAGGCAAAATGCTGTCACACGCATCAGGTTGAACTGTCCAATTATATTTCATGGTTGCCTAATGAATATTTACGAGGTATAGTAATATAAGATTTTGTGGGCATATAGGGTGAAGGTAAGATGTGTGACTTGTATAATGCATTACTGATTCTGATTTTCAATATTGTTTTCTTTGGACAGAAAATCACCTCAGACTCCCGTGTTGATGTGAGTTTTGTGGACGACCCAAACCTAGCTTACGTAATGCAGCGCTATCGTGAAGTTCATGATCTCAATCATACACTACTAGGAATGCCTACTACAATGCTCGGCGAGATTGCAGTGAAATGGTTTGAAATGATACAGACCGGGTTACCCATGTGTGCGTTAGGAGCTGTGTTTGGACCATTGAGGTTGAAATCTGTCAAGTAAGTGATTGTAACGCAGGTTTTTTACCCGGAGGGGGGTAGTCAAATTTGGTTTGGATAGGGACGTGCCTCTTGGAAAATTGAAAAGCCACCCATCTAAATACCAGTTTCAAGAAAAAGTGCCCATCCATATACCAAATCTCCCAAATTTTGAGTCAAATTTTTACATTTGTTCTGCCCAAATTTGCACTATTTTGGCAAAATTATCACATAAGATTTGAGAAGAAACACCAAAATGTGCGCCAATTTTGAAAAATGAACCCATCAATATACCACATTTTGCAAAGAAAAAGGGCCGATTGAAATACCAGAGAGCCTGATTTTACCCGAATTTGCAGCACGTCCCCATAACTCCTTTTGTACTAAGTACCCCCCTCCCCCCGGGTTTTATACTCAAAATGTCACTTTTCAGATTTACTTTTTTTTGCAGCTCTGTCAGGCGGTGCATTTATTTGGTAACCTGATAACCAAAAATCCTTGAATTAGTATCCTAATCCTCAAATATCAGTATGTGTTGAAGCAAAGAACCTGGAATCTCGTATTCATATCTTATTGCAGAATAGTGGGAATTAAAAGCAGAAAACTAGCATCTCTATTTTAGGCTTGGTTTTAGATTTATGGTCAAGTTTCGATGGGATCTTTTCTTCCCCTTTCTTTTTTAGGCCGAGGATATTGACATGATGATCGTGTCAATAACCTCACCCAAAATGGCTATAGACACGATGATCGTGTCAATAACCTCGCCCAAAATGGCTATAGACACGATGATCGGGTGTGGGAAAGTGAATGGCTATCATGCTATGGAGCCGATGCTCACTGATGCTCAAGGGGATGGCAACAAAAAGAGTGGAAGGGAGGGAGTTGGCTTGCATTGGTAATATTACAACTTTTCTCCCCATTATTTTCTTCCTCTTGTTTGTTTTACTCCTCTCTTTTGGTCTGCCATGGACATTACAGACCAAAGGACAAAAAGGCAACTTCAAGTTGACATTCTGAATAACATCAGAAACTCTCCCGGTTGGTATATTATCAGTCAATGCAAGTCACCTTCCTGCTTCCTCCATTTTTGTTGCCATCCCCTTGACCATCAGTGAGCTTCGGCTCCATAGCCATTCACTTTCTCACACCTGATCATCGTGTCTATAGCCATTTTGGGCAAGGTGCACGATCAGGCCCGTAGCCAGGATTTTTTCAAGGGGGATGCGGATTTTCAAAAAGTGGACCTTTTGGGGGAAACAATTTCGTTTTGGTCGATCTTAAAATAATTTTAGTAGATTTTTAGCAGTTTTCCAAGCATTTTGTGTAGTATTTTAATAAAAACCGACCCACATTTGCTTGTTTTGGTGCTTTAGGTGTTCTTTTGGTGGTCATTTAGTGAATTTTTGTGGACCTTTTTTGTACATTGTCAAATTTGGGGGGTGCGACGCCCCCACCGCACCCCCCCTGGCTACGGGCTTGGCTTGTGCACGATCATAGTGTCTATAGCCACTTCCTTCTTTTTATTGCTCTTCCAAACTCTGCTTTCTTAAACCTGATTATCAGAAATGAATATACCCCATTATACTACATATACAATTATGTTGGTATTTAACTTTTAAATCTTCTTACAATTATGTTGGTATTTAACTTTTAAATCTTCTTTCTGTCACTTTTTTGTTTGTAGCAAACATAGGAAGCTTGTTCAAGACTATCTACCATGGGTTTTGAAGAATGCAGTATCATGTCGGTTTCTACTTAATGTGTATTATGAGCAACGATGGGAAGACTCATTTGATGGTCTCAGAAAAGAATTAAGTTTGATACCATTTGAACACAAAACTTGATGACAGTAAATTTCACTGAGGAGCAACAGAGGGTCAGTATCATTCGACTCCGGTTGGATCCCTTATATGATTATTGAATGGAGAACTCTTTATTCCAGTTGACTGGAGGTATTAAGTCACGATTCTCAAGATCCTCGTATCTTCACATAAAATATTTGAAGTTGGATAAAATTGAGAGTCTTCCGATGAAAAACCCCTGAAAATAGTGACAAAATGCCCCAAACAGGCTATAAACACAAAAAGATGAAAATATTTTCTGCAGGAGACACTTTTGTGATCCTTAGGGAGAGCACGACATTCAGCTGGCTGTCATATGTGATGGCTCACCCCGAAAGGGGGGACTATAAAGATTTTGTTGATTTTTTCATTTCATTGCAGCATTTTTCAAGCTTTAAAATGACACCTTACTTGTTGAAATTGATCAAGGCGATCAAATTTTACAACAGAAAATCTGCTGGAAATTCTTATTGTTTTCTTTATTTGTTGCTGCCTATTTTCACCTGTATCTTGAAAAGTTTTCTGTCGCAAAGTCCCCCTTTTCGGGGCGAGTCATCACATATGTACATTATATATACATGCAACCAGTCAGTTTCAATCTACCATTTTCTGTTACAGGTGTATGTGCTTGTCAGTTGTTCCTCTGGCCCCTGGACACTAGCAGTCTACCAAATTTGTTCCCTTTTAGCGGATAAATTAACTGCCATTAACTACCCACTTCCCTGCAGGACAGCGAATTTTCAAGTGTCGAATCTCCAAGCAAAAAGAAGATATTGATGTTTTTAAGGCATGAGATGTACTTTTTTAGAATTTTTCATGTGGCGTTCATTTCCTACTATGGTGTAAATTGCATTCTAAATTTACCTTTTGCCCTTTTTTTTTCAAAGTTGTACACCACCCCAGAATAGATAAACTTACTAAAAACAGATCTAACTGACAGAAATTAATATCAAATCTATTATTAAAAAATCTACTCATCATTAAGCACTTAAAAATGTGCAATGGGGTGATAAAATTGTTCACCATTTTGAAGCATATGGCATGATGTAGAAAATGTAAAGTATTCCGAAAAAGAAACTGGTACACTTTGGTTTGGTTCTATACTACTCAAATTATATAGTTACAAGCCCAAAATAATTGCACATAATGTAAATTGATATGTTTCCTGTTTAATCGGTACAAAAAGTCTTTCAAAATCCGAAAATATCCCGCTTATCGGGCGAAGTAAAGATTTTTGGTAGGGCAGCTAAAGTTACCATTTTTGAAGGCTACGGTGAAA
This sequence comes from Ophiothrix spiculata, assembly GCA_000969725.1. Lineage (NCBI taxonomy): Eukaryota > Metazoa > Echinodermata > Ophiuroidea > Amphilepidida > Ophiotrichidae > Ophiothrix > Ophiothrix spiculata. The sequence continues at coordinate 37,315 of JXSR01S024350.1, forward strand.
TATCCCCAGCGGAAAACGTAGCACATAATACCCCAAGCTAGCCCGTACCAATCACTGCTTTACTCCATCTTAGTCATTTTAAACTCAAAAGTATACGCATGGAAGAAGAATATGAATGGATGAGAGCCTAATTAAGATGTTCAAGAAAGGTGCTGAAATGTGTTTAAAGATGTTTTAATATTGTACTGTTTAAACAATTTGGTTAAAAGAGAACAATCTTTCAAAAGAGTTATATGAACAAAGATTTAAATTTTAAGCACAATAGTTTCATTTGAAATTATGTGAAGCAACAACATGGTTATTTTGAATGTTTATCCAGTGAAATAGCGAGCTACGCGTTATACGGCATAAAATATTGATGCAACTTGTGATCGATATGTCCTGCGGTAGTTACGGGGTATTGAGCAATGGTATGCGCAGTGTTGTTATCGCGTTGTGTTCAAAATTGGTAATTTTAGTTGCCTGACCTAAATTTTTTAATACGCTCGATAAACGGGATATTTTCGGATTTTGAAAGACTTTTTGTACCGATTAAACAGGAAACATATCAATTTACATTATGTGCAATTATTTTGGGCTTGTAACTATATAATTTGAGTAGTATAGAACCAAACCAAAGTGTACCAGTTTCTTTTTCGGAATACTTTAGATGGAAACGATCATTCAGAATTAAATTTTACATCATGGTAAAATAATTGAATTGAATAAAAAAATTCTGAATGACTACAAAAATGACTAAGCATATCTCGTGCTTAACCCTGGTTTTCAAGTGCTGCAGACGAAACAAACAAACAATGACACATCTTATGTTTGTGAAGTAGAATATTTCTATTTAGCAATAAATAAATATCAACATGTTAAGTGATGACAATTCAAAGATTCGGTTTTATTTAAGCATACTATCCATATTTTTATGTGTGCTGAAACGAAATGTGCAGTAGGAACAAGGTGTTTATGTAAAATACAATTTTACGTAAACACTCTTAACACCTATGATTAAGACTTTGCTAAAGTCAAAATATCAGGCCCTTTAACCATACTCTAAAATACAATTGGTTATTGAATTTACCCTCGAATTCATCAACAACTTAATTCAACTTTCAAAATCACACATAAAAGTACTATCAGTTATTTTTGGACAATTCTTGTAATATTAAGGCCAAAAAAAAAAAAGGTTTGTCTCAAAGCTGACGCGCGCATTAGTAAAATTGGGCCATTTTGAAAAAAAGTAATGCGGGAATTTTTTTTATTTCAAGGTTGTTGTTTTTTAATATTTTCCAAAGAAATCGGAGAAAATTTGATTTTTTTCTCACCAAAAAGGAATTCATATTTCAACTTCGATACGTCCAAAATCTTGCGGCAGCTCGTATGAGAAAGATTGCAACTGCAGATTGTCATCTATTCGTCCTTTGCAGAAATTGTCTTCTTGTGTCGACATTGAGTGTGCGTTACTACAACATTTACTACAGTAAGCTTTAACAGGCTCGTAGACTTCGTGTTGTATTTGTTGTTTATTTTGTGAAGAACAACCATCCTGTTTGTTGTTGATTTGCTTGTGCGATCTCGTGACAGTCATGGAGGATCAAAGTTATTTTAAAGATTCAGCTGCTTTACGGAAAGTTTAGAAAATGGTTTCTGCGTGAATCGTTGAACAATAAACCTCTCAGAGCGAAGAAGTAGTTGTCATTACAACCGGAAATAACCCGTGCATAAAAATAGGCGATCTATTTACTGGCTTAGGTATAGTTGATGATGCTGACGGTGAAGAATTCGACGCATTAATTTTGCATGTGATTTGTACAGACAACGCTTGCATTTGGAATCTTAAAAAACAACAAAAACAAAACGCATTCCGCATTACTTTTCAAGTCACTCATCAGCTTTGAGACAAACCTTTTTTTTTTGCCTAATCTCAGTTTGGGAAAACTCATAATTCACATACTGTCAATGAATCCATATCATGTATGAACAGTATATGAATTCATTTACTTTCAACTTTAAATCAATATTTGGAGCAATCGTAGAATATGTGAAAACATTTTCATGTTAAATGGAAACTATGTGCTGTCAAGTTAGCTCAAACAGTAAGGCACGCGCTTGTGGTGCGGAAGGTCCCCAGTTTGAACCCCGCTGGTGCCAAAAGTTGAGTGCGCTTGAAATTCCCTTCGATAAGGAACTAAATGCTAATTGTCTCTTGGTAACCTGTACAAAACTCGGGGAACTGATGCGGGCAGCGATGGTGCCTATATAAGGCTGCTCAAGGTTCAGCGCCCCTACAGGTTGTCGCAGAACCTGAAATGATGCTTGGTGTGGAATGGAGCTTACTTGGGCCACAGTGGTCAGCAGAGGCGGAGTGGAATTACAAATCTGGGAGGCATTGCGCACTATAAATCCTCATTATTTATTTATTTATTTAACTATTCTACATGTACAAATTTAGCTATGAGATTTTAAATTCTATCTCTCAAATTGTTTCCAAATTTTTCAACAAAATGGAAAATTTTGGCAGACAGAATTCAAAACTGTTTTCATTTACCATGTAAATTACAGTGCTTGAATTACAAGCTTTCCCGTACTGATCTCAAGGGATCACAAAGATAAGGCCTAAAAAAATTGTTTGATTGGCGTAACCCGACCGACCCTATTATTACCACCAACCCTAAATATTTTTATTTTTTTGAGCATGGTAAAAAACCTCCAAATCCAAAATTTGATGGGAATCAATTCATGGGGGCCCAAGATATGGCTTGCAGGACATTCAAAATGACAAATAAAAGGTGTGTTACCAAAAAGTTAAGATGTTTTTGTATATGTGTCGTATATTTTGTATGTGAAACATAGACTTTAAATTTTATATAAAAAAATCCGACCTACCTACCCTATTTTGTTTTCAATTACAAGCTTTCCCGAACTGATCTCAAGGAATCACAAAGATAACATTACACAAACAGACATGACCACAATTTTGCAGCTACACCTTCAACCTGTTTTCCGTGAACAAAAATAATCTACGAAAAACATTAAACACTATTTTGTAAAGTACAAATTTTCATTTTAGAACATTTATTTAAAAAATATGTGTGGTGTTGAATAACAGGAGGTCAGTGTATCACAAGTTTTAAAAAATTGTTTTTACCATAGCTTGAAAACTAATAAAGGTATAATATCCTATTTCAACATGTGTATTATTTACTTTAAATTGATTGACCTTGACCTCTGGAAAACATTTTGTTAGGTTTAACTCTTATGTTGTATCTTGTTTATAATTAATTTTAAGTTTTATGCCATATCTCCAAAACTATAAAGAATTTGAAGATGAAATTTTGGATTTGTAATCAGAACAATATGAGCTTCAATTTGACATCAAAAATACCACATCTGTGACCGATTTCACTAACATTTAGCGATAGTCGCTAACCCTGTTTTGATCGCTAACTCCATATATGATGGCTAAATAGCAAGTATTTTTAACAATTTACAAATAATTTTTGGAGTAACCCAAGGCCAGGGTTTGTCTGTGGCTAGATTTTGTTTCTTTTTAATCACAATAATAATTCCTTTTGAAATTTCCTTTCCAAAAATGAATACAATTGTGTAAATATTGCTTAATTAGTTTTTAAGTTATGATAAAAACATTTTTACAGATTGCTAGACCCTCCTCTTTCAAAGCAGACGGATTGTGATACATTTATTGACATTACAAGGATCCAGCCTTGCTTTTTGGGTATATCATCTACCCAAGGCTGCGATCACATAAAACTATACTATTCGGGTATACGGTGCACGATTTCACATGGGCACGCGTATAGATGCAATCAAACACATGAATTTGATGCTACCGGATCACGTAAGAGGGCACTATTCGAAAAAACGTATAGCTGGCTGTGTCTGTATAAAATATAGCCATTGAATATTCCTATGTGATCACAGCTTAACAGTTATGCTGCTTTCATACTTATTGTCGCTTTGCAGCTTTTATAGCTCTGTCGCTTGGTTCGTTTCACACTTTTGTAGCTTTGCAGTTTTGTCGCTTTGTAGACTTGCCGCTTCATGTCGCTCTGAAAGTTGAATTAATTTCAACTCGAAAAATCTTGTTGTGCAACAAAATTTTGCTGATATCGATTATCTCAGCGACATGTAGCTTTGCTGCTACGACAACCGGAAGCGGCAAGTTTTGGCAAAAAAATATACATCATGCAGCGTCAAAGCTGCAAAACTACACGAGTATGAAAGCAGCATAAGAACCAACAACATTTTACTTGGGTGTGTTAGTTAAGGAAAAGTCAAGATGTTTCCTTCTGTTTTTGGCAATAAATGAAATTACATTTTCTGAGCATCAAGGATATATTATTTGGCAAGACCTGGCGTTATACTCAGCACATCATCTTTTGGTCAAGGTCATGTGCATAACCAACTTCTTGCCAATAGCTTGGTTACACACAAAACCAGATATAAATTCCTGGGCCCAAATTCATGACACCCTGCTAACTAGAATTAGCAGGTTTTCATGAATTTGGGCCCTGATTATTAGGTGAATGCTATATGTTCTGTGCACAACACACAAGAGTTTTTGTCAAACAGTGTGTGATAAATTAACCCCCCAAATCAACAAAAACTTGCTGTAATTTAGTGTAAACACCAGGTATAGAAATCAAATGTGACAATTTTTAATTTTAGTCAGGGTAGGCTTTAAAGAGTTGCAAAATTAAACTCAATGAGATGGATTGGCAGTTACTGTACTGATTTTAAAATAACTATTGATTCACCAAGTGTAGATCTTGTGATTGGTATCCTTAAGCAACCCAGGATACTCATGTGGAGCACAGTGGCTACAGACCTTTGGGTGATCAGTGTGCAGTACCAATTATTTTTGACAACTGAAGGATAAGAAAATGGCTGTAATCAGTCTTTAAAGGAAAGTGTAAACATGATACGATATCATTTCAATTAACTGAATACAAAAAGTTATTTGACATATTGTACAGTTTTATGTAGATTTGGGCTTATTTAAAAAGTTCTCTAATGAAAGTTCATTCTCTTTAGATTATCAGGTTACTATGAAACCAAACCATAGATTTAGAGCAGGGATCACTGACTCGACACCATTTCTATTCTGGCAAGGGGATCAAAATGTCGATGATGCATGGCATTCGTCATAATGTGCAAATATTGAAGACATGTACATACGCCTTGCATGCAGGTTGGCGTAACATAAACGAAAATTGCGTGGTTTGTCTCTAAGTGCAACCAAATCTCGGCGCCCCCATTTGATTTAGGCAGGAACTGAGTGTACCCGAATACCCCAAATTTGAGCTCCATGGTTGACGATGCCGGTGTACAAAGTTCGGGATCTCCGTTCTAAATCTACGAACTGGACCCGTGTGCATTTTATTCCATTATGTGACTTGATAATGGAATAAATTACACACAATCCTATGATGTTTTTCAAGCTATAGTTTTACACTCCCTCACAGATCCAAAAATGGTCAAAGAATTAGTCAGGTCATGATTGAAAATCAAAGGCCAGTATTTTTTTGCTAATCGTAAATAGCATGGCATGTTGTTGCAAACGTCATGTCTTAAAAACTTGCAAGTAGGTGGCAAAATATAGCACAACACTGAACAGAAATTTATGGCTGCAGTGCCATGGTTAAAATCGAGTACAATATTCCCAAGGTGCACATTTGGAATAGCATTCTAATTCAATTTTAGTGCAATTCTAGTACACAAATTAATAAAATGTACTACAGTGGAACCTCGTTAACACAAAATCTGTCAACACAAAAACCCTGATAACACAAAATGTTTGTTGGGTCCTGATTTCCTATGTGAAATCAGTTGGATTGTGTGTTAACGAGGTTCCACTGTAGAATGATGTTCCAAATGTGCACCTTGTGAATGTTGTACTAAAATTGTACTTGATTTTCCCATGGTGATTACTGAAAAAGAAAGCCTAACATGCCTTAGATTTTCAACATGTAACTTGTTCTTAAGATAAAATGCTCTGATTTTGGTAGAAAAGGGTACATTGTGTACAGTTTTTACAATGGATTATCATACATTATTGTCCAATTGTGGCTGGATAATAAATAGTCCTGGTCAAACCAGTATTTATTTACAATACCCTGCTTATTATAATCCTTTTTGGCTGTGTCAATCCGCTAATATGTCTCTAAGAAAATCATGTTAATAAAATGTCTGTAAGGATTGATCCATTAAATACTTTGCCCAGAGATCCTTTGGGCTCACTTGGCAAACTGTTCAATATACAATGATCAGCATTATGTAAATATAATGGGCTGAGATCTTAAGTGTACTTTGTTCTGTTATAGAGCCTGTTGAGTGTAACTCGATCTTGCAAGTTACAGTGTCCTGCATAGTGCACTCTTAATCTTCTTTTCAAATTTTAACAACAAATTTATATATTTTTAAAGCACACATATAACAAAACAGTAGTACTATAATATTCAAGCTCCACAACAAAATTGTCTAAATTAAAATATTGCCCACAAAGATTCTACATTTCACATTTTTATTTGAGCATAAAACAAATTCAAGGTGACAGAAAAAAACATAAAATGTCTCAAAATATAAAATTAAACATGAGTTGAATAGGCTGAATAGTAGATACTATAGATTGTGACCTGCCATATTGAAAGGTACCTTAAGGTCGGCTTAGTAAATTATGAGATACGGGCCATTGAAGCTGAGCATAGTCAAAAATCACGTCCAAGGTCAAATTTCTAATTTCATCAGAAACGTTACCTTTCAGGGCTAGAAATTTGTTCATTGCTGCGAGAATCTTATTGGATTCTCACAAATCTACTGGGAGAATCTTTGCAAGAATCTTTGGATTCTTTACATTCATACACATGTGTTTGCCTCATTTTACGAGAATCTATTTGGATTCTTGCAAAATCCTTTTGGGGAGAATCTCTGCGAGAATGGATTATCGGATTCAAAAAGTGTATTCTATCATATAATTCAGGTTCAAACATCCAAAACATAAGACAAATGTTTTAAAAACTGAGATAAAAATCCTTTCTCCATTAAAGTTTTACCAGTACAGAAACTATACACTCGATTTTCTCAGAACTATAGTTTTCTGAACCAGCCCGATGCCTTTTACCAATCTGGATGTAACTTTGCAAAGCAAGGTGACATTTTAAAGCTTAAAATTCCAGCTTTCAGATGAGACCCAAAAAATATCAATTTTCATTTTGGGGCCCTTAAGGTACCTTTTTGATATGACGGGTCACAATTACCACCTGCTTGTTCACGGGATATGGGCAAATATCTGAGGTCTGGGAATATGGCACCAGACCCTAGATATTTCCTGTATTTTGTAAGAACAAGCAGGGGGGCAACGATTTTATCTTTTTAAGTGTACATGATTTTTGTAATCTCGTTGGTTAACCTACCATCAAAAACAATAATAGTTATAACATAGTCGTATAAACAAAGCATTGAAAACCCGGAGTAACATCTGTGCCGCGTACTTGTTTGGATATGCACGTATTGATCTGAGTTTGCACACTTGTGTCGATAACACTGCGTAAACACTCCATTACATATGCAATACACTCTTACGCAGCAGCTTAAACAACGCATGAAACACATCAGTTCAATGATTAACTAGCAGTGTTGCGTTTGTGTACTAAGTAAGAGTCACAGAATACAGGACTTGGTATTTTTTATTTCTGAAAACCATGAATACAGTTTTGTCTAAAATATGTTTGACCAATGAGATTACAGAAATCATGAACACTAAAGGATAATTAGCACACTCCAATCAAACGATGAATGTTGAAAACATGTATACAGATTATATCAAAAATATACAGACTCATCAAAATACTCCACTAATCATTCATCAAACATTGTTATAAAAAGATGTTGAAATGTCTTGACAGTGTCAAAATGAAACACATAAGACTATTACACATATAGAAATAAGATGTTTATACTAATACTGGTTATACTAATAATACTGGTAACAACTACCAAAGGATACTGAACATATGGCATGGACTATGGGAAAATTGCATTTTGTATTTTGATCAAGTTTGGGAGGTTAAATTAAAGGGACTGGCCTAGATTCTTCAACTAATTTTTTACCTACATATTTTTTACATGAATCAATAGAACATGTTTTTAGTAATATAACCTACCAGTAGTTTTCCAAGATTTTGAAGAATATTGGAGAAAATTGCAATTCTTTACCAATTTTAATTTTTATGCCGGAGCAAAAAAATATATTGTGAACAGTGTTTCTAGTTTCAAATTGAAAAAAGATCTTGTTTCTACACCTGTGATGGGTAAACAAATTATTTTTGATGAAATTGTTTCTCTTTTAATATGTATGAAATTATCTGCAGGGGCTTTGTTTGATCTTTTATCTGGTAAATCCACATCTGAGGTACAAAATTAGGATTTAGAAAACACAGGATAGTCACACCACCATCACAGAATGATAAATTGTAAATTAATTCTCTCTCAATTTGAGCCATTTCTGTGTAATTTTTGGCACTTTTTTGGATTAACTACACTTTTAGGCTTTATTTAGAGCATTTTCATATGTTTTTCATTCAAAGTGGAATCTAGGCTAGTCCCTTTAAACAAAGTTGTACAAAGAGCAATATTCAGAAATGGAAATTGTAGATATAATGCATGGCATGGTCAAGCCATGAGTTGTGAAAAATAATGGACGAGACATAGTTACTTATTTTCTAACTCATGACGCGGCCAATATATTATTGTATTAAAGACAAATAACAATTCTATATCATCGTTATTATGCATAAACAATGTTGTGTCTTAAATACAATAAACCCTTGTAACTTATTTCACACATAGACATATTGGTCTTTCGGTCAGAGTGTAATTATATAGAAACCCATTTGACACCTTGACCTGCTCATGCACATTATATTTTCAGCTCATCAAATTTTAACTGTCAACACTCAATGATTAAACATTGGCATGATATTATAATACCAAGCTATGCATGGGTCGCTGTAGATGGCGCTGTAATCGTTTCCCAGATGTGGATAGACTTTTTTTTTGCTATTCGCTTGTATTCTTTGTATCGTTTGTGTGTCGAAACTCATGTGGTTAGTCTGTGAAAGTTACGACAATCGATAACAGCATTACAAAGAGTACATGAACCTGTGTTAACGATAATTCAAATTGACAGGGCTAAACAAAGTATATAACCGGCTTTCTCTACCACTTTACAAATTATATTGAGGTATACAAAAATAATATAGAGTCAAAATAACAATTAGTGAAAATTTGCTACATAAAAATCATCTGCAATATTCAGCTGACAGGACTAAAAACAATTAAGTGCAATAATATTTCATCATGTAAAGGCAAGAAAATCGTAACAGCAATAGCTGCCATTTGTCATAATTTTGCATTGCTCAACCCAGACTTAGTCAAGGCTATGAGTCTTGGTTCTTCAGGAAAAAGGAAAGCTGTTACATGAATGACATATGGCAGCTTTTGCGAGTACAACTTTCTTGTATTCATCATAAAATGTTGATAATAAATAATACACTATAATGTACACATTATGTATGAATATAGATGTATCATAAAAAGG
>JXSR01S024352.1:4356-15756 GCA_000969725.1 Ophiothrix spiculata
GTATACTTTCGAGTTGTTTAATGAGAATTTGAGTATGAGGGTCCCATACAGAAGCACAATAATCCAGAATTGGCCGCACTAATGTTTTGTAGGCCATTTTGTTTTATATGAATTGGACATGAAGATAAATTTCGTCTCAAAAATCCAAGAGATCTATTTTGCTTTTGATGAAATCCTGTTTAAAAGTATTGTGTCATCTTTAGGTGTTGTGCAGCTAAGCCTGGATGTGACATTGCGTCAGAGATATTTCCTATACCATACTGGAGCTTTACCCTGTAACTATTTTGTCATACCATAAAGTCAATTTTAATTTTGTACTATGTATTGCGCAACTTATTTAGCTCTATTTCACTTTAAGCATATTGCTCCGCACTGCTTTTGAAATGAAACATTCGGATGCACCCACAGAATCGATACAATGCATTCAATACAGTTCATTGTCTGGGTTGAATACGAAATGTATTTTGATGTCAACGTCCTTGGATCTTTGATACATATGTGATCCGTCATATTGAAAGGTACCTTACGGTTCTTAAAATTAATACCAATATTTTGATCTCATCTGATAGCTGAGATGTTAGGGTTTAAAATGACACCTTGCTTTATGTTATTGGATGTTTAGTTGCAAAGTTACATCTAAATTGGTAAAAGGCATCAGGTTGATTCAGAAAACTATATTTCTGAGAAAATCAAGTTCAAAGTTTTGTACTGAGTAAAACATGGATGGAGAGAGGATTTTTATTTTGGTTTTTAACACATTTGTCTTATGTTTTGGATGTTGGAATCTGCATGATTAATATGATAAAAGACGCTTCAAAGGTGATGAAATTAGAAATTCAACCTTGGAAGTGATTTTTGACTACACTCAGCTTCAATGACCCGTATCATGTCATATGCTATGCCGACCTTAAGGTATCTATTGATATGATGGGTCACATATGGCTGTACACTCTCCAAGTGATATGATAAATCATCTGCTTCTTTTGTCATCTTTCAGTAGATAAGTATAAATATCTTGTCTGAAGATGAGCTTTCTGCCAAGATTTATTGCAAAAATTAATCAAGGCACATATAGTGAGTTATTTTTGTATTGTTATTATTCCAGGGCATGGAAGGGTTTAGTTGTGGTCAGAAATTAAACAAGCTTGGTATGAGAGGGTCCAGTACTAGTGAGCTTGTGTTTGACAACTGCAAAGTACCAGGTAAGATGGTGTGGATAGATGATGGAAAAAACATCACCTGCTCACTATAACTTGCTATTCCGTATTAAATCAGTTATTAAGTCTTTTGATTTCGTTCAAAACGATTCTGTAGGGTGCATAATAGAATTTGTGCGATATCAAATGCTCTGAATGCACAGTGATTATAAGGTTAACCTAGTAATCGTGTGAAAGATTGTCAGCCATATTTTGCACAATGATTAGAGCTTGGTCACACATTACCGCATAAAGCCCAAATGTATGAATAACGTACGCTGTTTTGGTTATTGACGTACTTGTGTATGGATTAATAAAACCTTGTAAGTTATTCGGGCTCTGTATGGTGATGTGACTCCGGGTTTGTAACGGTCATTGAAATCCTTGAAAAGAAATGTGGATCTTTGAAATCATTGAAAGGTATTTAAATTTTGTATGAAGTCTTTGAAAAGTATTTGAATTAAAAAGCATGCTGAATGATTGTCAGAGCAGCATTTAACCTGCCAACTATTCCGATTTAGTCGGAATAATTCTGATTTCCGAGTTTCAAAAGGTTTTCATTTTTTTGTTCAACACATAAATTACAGAACATTAGAAACTTAATGACCCGTTCGTGTGACCGAGCCCCTGAGCTTATTTGCTGTGTGCATTCTTTGCTTTCAGACATTCATAATTTGTAGACAATTAAATGACTTCAATAATAGGGTCTTAAGGGGACACTGAACTGGTCTATTGTGAAAATATGCCTATTTTGGTGAAAATGTTGTTTTACTTTGATTATATTATTTAAAATTTCAGCTTTAATTTACTTTTAGTTGACTTCAATATGATATTCGGTTCAAATGCTATGGTTGATCAAAGTGAAGCATATTTACGCAAATCATAGGAAAAATATATTTCTCCTATACTAATACATGTGCTGCATTTCTTATGTATTTTAATGTTTTCATGGGGTAATTTAAACAAAATCGGTCATTAAATTGATTCAATATATTTTCTTACCAAATCTATTGCATGGAAATATCATTTCATTCATTCTAAGTTATTTTTTTACATTGCAGTTATGTTTTTGACACTCGAAATGGAAATATTTGCGAAAAAATTGCGTATTTAATGTGTATTTTCTTTAAATGCTTATTTCTCCAAATAACGATTTTCGTCATATTTGGGTGTTGCGCGCAGGTTTTCTCGGCCATATAACCTCCAATTGACTTGAAATTTTGCATGGATATCACTCATACATTTCTCAAGACCAATAAAGAACCACTTTTTTGAAATTTGCCAAAATTGCGCATTTATACGCGTTTTTGCTAAAATGACGCGTTTCCGCGCATTTTGCCACATTACGAGAGACGCACAGGCTGAACGGGGGAAAAATTTCAAAAAAGGGCTCTTTATCGCCCTTGAATATAAAAAAATTAGGCAGGAGAAAAAAATTCCATTCAAATTGGTCACTTGGTTACCAAGAAATCTTGCGCGCAACGTTACGCTAAAAAAATCCAATATGGCCTCCGTTACCATGGCAATGGTATGTGCGACATTGTTTTTTTCACCACGATACGCAAAGTTCTATCGAGTACTACCATCCCACCAAATTTGAAGTCTTTGGGACCTTTATTTTGGAAAAACCCATTTTCAAGTTCAGTGTCTATTTAAATCAGTCACAATGTTACAGATCTGTTCAGTGTGCTGGGGGTATTGTCCAGGGTGTTAGTTTATAGTTATGTACATGTAAAGTAATGGTAATTTGACAACTTGACTATTTACTTTCAGTGTATCATGTTTTTCCTCCCTGTATTTGTAAAGTGTGTTAAGGCCATGATGAATTACTAAGGTAGGGAGGCAGAGTGCACCTGAAATCACCTTCATTTTGTTTGATGTTGTTTATTGCAGCTGCTAATGTAATGGGAGGAGTAAATAAAGGTGTCCTAGTGCTCATGAGTGGTCTGAATCTAGAGAGGATAGTACTTGGAGCAGGCGGAATAGGGTAGGTGATGTGCTTAATAACATGGCCTCTCAGCTTGTTCCCAAATGGCTTCTTATTGGATTGGCCTTTAAGTCAGCATCAAAGACCCAGTTTCACAGGATACTTAGCTGATTCTCTGCTATCTCTGAACAGTTTAAACAAGAAGGACACTAATCATCGTGTGAGTGCAAGAAAGTCGTATCAGCAATGGCTGCCTTAAGTTATTATTATTTAACACCTAGTTACTAGAATGTGAAAATCATATCATTATTTAACACCTACAATGTAGTTACTAGAATGTGAAAATCTCCAAAGTGTTCCTGCCATATATCAGTGGCTCTTAAAATGGTTCTGTCATCATCACCTGAAGATCCATTTCAAGAGCCACTGTACAGTCCAAATTAATGACAAATGGCAGCTATTGCAGATACAACTTTCTTGCACTCGCATGACAACTTATTTGATATAGAGGATGATTGTGTTATGGTCAGGAAAGTGAGAAGCGGTTTAAACGAAGAGTTCATTGCCTTTTAATTCTACTAACTCAACTCCAAACAACAGCTACCACCAATTCACCCCCTCATTTGCCTGGAAGTGGTCTGAAGTGTTTGGATATTCAGAATTAATACTTTTGACTGGATGATTGATACGGTATTGTCAACTTGTACTGTCCCTTTATACCTCAACTGATTTCAATGCCAGATATGCTGATGCTCATAATATACTAGCTAGATGCAGCTAGCATCTAGCTAGATGCTAATGGAGACACTAAGGTTTGAATTGTTTTAAAGCTTCTAGAATCAAATCACATGCTAGATGTGTCTTGCTAATATATCATGGGCTAAAACAGCTATTATAGTTGCAATCTCAATCTATAAATGAACTTTATTGTTTATCATCAGACAACCCAGCCTTGTCTGATATGACCAAGGAATTTAAAAAGGGGAATCGGTACTCGCCGCCATTTTTATTTCGCTGCCGTGTAAATCCTATGGGACGGCAGCCATCTTTAATTGTCGCTCATGGAGGGTAAGTTACCGGTATTGTACCTATTGTATTTATCGGCATTTTACGGCTCCGTGCATCACACTTCGAGAGTCTTCGCAATGGATTAGCGGGAAAATTTGCGTACTTTGATCAGAGCAAGTGACAACGTTTTGCGCAGGAAACAAAATGCACAAGCTGTATATGCGTCAAGTGAAGATTTACGCGATCTGCCTGAATATCGAGCCAAACTCCGAATGTATCCTGAAGTACAATAGCTCTGCTCCGTGAGCGACACAAAATGGCGGCCTATCCCGATTCTCCTATAAAAATTCCTTGGATTCGACTTAAATCCAGTTTGTAATATTGTGAAAATAAATTTCTTAGCATCTTAAGCATTTCTACAAGTTACTTCTTACTAATTGTGGCCATTCTGTTTCACAGAGTTATGCAAGCTGCATGTGATGTTGCCTTTGATTACGTGCATCAACGCAAACAATTTGGCAAACCTATAGGACACTTTCAGGTAATGCATTCCATTTTATCAAACAATTGAATTAAATAAAAGTTGCTTTTACCAGCTTGAGTCGATATTCGGCACATGGTGTGTGCACTGCTAGAACTGCAGATGGGTGTAGTTGTTGTATTTATATAATTGATTTTATCATATCTCTTTATTTATGTGTATCATGCAAAATTTATTCAATGGATACTGGGTGTATCAAAATTCTTTGTACGCAGTTGTATTTTATATTCAAAATATATTAAAAATATTAAGAGTTTAATAAGTTTTTGCTATCGATGAGCAGTAAAATATCTCAGCTTTATTGTCTGAAAGTTTGAAGGTAATTAAACAATGTTTTCAGGAGCTATGGGCATTTATGGAAGATCGTTGAAATGACAGTTTAATACAAATGCCGCACACACTAACCATAATCTTCTGATGCTATTTTCTGTTACATAGTATCCAAAAAAGGGTAGTTAACACTACCTTATAACTATGATACGGACAAACATAAAGTGGTTTTATTTGGTACCATAGTGAAGCCAAGGGTCTCTTCTGTCCGTTCATAGTAAAATAATCACAATCAATCAAGTACGCCAATCTGAAAATTTAGATTTTCAAGGAAAAAATGTAAAAATTCTTTTTTGTTATAAAATTTCTAATTATCAGTATTTCATGGTTGTTTTTGCTTTTAAAGAATTAAGTTAACACTTTTCTTGTAAGTTTCAGCTCCACAGCATTTTGGTATTTTTCAAAATGGCTAATCAAAATTATGCGTTGTTGGAACCACAAAACCTGCTCCCACACCCAAACTTTGCCGGCTTATCCTTCCCCTATCTGTGGGTGAGCCATCAAATTTTTTTTCATCAGAATGACGGCAATGGATCAGATTTTAGTTGCTTAAATTAAATGCACAGTATCAGTTATTGTTTTATTTTAATGCAATAGGAAAAATCAATCTGTAGGTAGGATGGTAGGTGTAAGGAGGGTGAAATCAATTCACTGCCTGAAACATGCATTTTGGCAAAATCACTATCCTTTCTTTAAAAGCATGTAACTTTTGAATGCAACATGCTATTGCCATGAAATAAAATTCTGCACAAAACGTGAATATGTAAATATTATTATCAACATTTATTTTCATCATTACGAAAAAAATTCTGAAAAGTCAATAACATATGGGTACAAAGAATTTTGATACACCCATTATTTATTTAAGATAAAGTAGTAATTATATGATATCTGGTAGTAATTATTGCATGATATCTTTAATAATCACATGATATTTAGTAGTAATCACATGCTCTCTGACAGTAATCATATGTTACCTGTTAGAAATGACATGCTAACAGGTAGCACTATGCCAGTTGGTAGTATTCACATGATATTTGTAGTAATTCACATGATATCTATAGTAATCGCATGATTTGTGGTAGTACTAAGTAGTCACATGCTTTTTGACAGAAATCATATGCTATTTATTAGTAATGACATGGTAGCATGTATTACTATGTCATTTGGTAGTAATCACATAATATCTGGTTGTAATCACATGATATCTGGTTGTAATCACATGATATCTGGTTGTAATCACATGATATCTGGTTGTAATCACATGATATCTGGTTGTAATCACATGATATCTGTACTAATCACATGATATCTGGTTGTAATCACATGATATCTGGTTGTAATCACATGATATCTGGTTGTAATCACATGATATCTGGTTGTTATCACATGATATCTGGTTGTTATCACATTATATCTGGTAGACAATTAATCACTTGATACAAATATCTTTCCATCCACAGCTCATGCAAGGCAAAATGGCTGACATGTACACCAAACTCCAAGCATCTCGTAATTACTTATATAACGTTACAAAAGCTGCGGACAAAGGTCATGTGACTAACCATGATTCAGCTGCAGTCTGTCTATTTGTGGCAGAGAACACCACCCAGGTTGCCTTGGAAGCCATCCAATGCCTAGGTAAGGGTCTATTATAGAGTCTGTCTGGGTGTTAAAGGAGCATGGTCCAATGTTTCTAAATGAAGATTTCAGTCTTAATATGAAAGATTATCCCCAAAGAGGCTTTGGTTTCAAATTTCAGTCAAATCGGACCAATTGTTGTAATTTTATAACCAATTTTTCATTTCACAATTGTCCCTACTTGGCTGTGTGAATTTATTTATGGTTACCATATAAATACACAACTTTTATTTAAATACCTCAAAATGGATCATGAATTGTGAGAAAAATATGAGCAATAATTTGGTAAAAAAGTGTCAAAAATTTTAATATAAAGTTGAAGCAATCAGACAATGCTCCTTAGTCATTATTCTATATGGTTATGAAAATTCGTGTAAACATACCGTATCCACTTGTCCAAATCAACTATTTTCCATCTGACAAACCCGTTAAATTTGTAAATACTGTAATTTTAAAAGTTTAACAATCATCGTGTTTTATAACTGACATATAAATTCAGAAAAACAGTTGTTGAATTGTAGGAGTGGATTCGGTATTTGAATTAAAAGTTAACAGCATGATAGGAATAAAAAAACCAAAAAACACTATGGTTCTCAAAAGACGATTTCAACCAGATTTCTCTTTATGGGACATGCAGAGCAGTGTTTCTTATTTTCCTAAAAAATTTTGATCCACAAAACTTTACCTCTTTCATGAAATATAGCATGATTTCATAATTTAAAAGATTAGTCTCAGAACCAAGATAAAATGCAAAACAAAATTTTGGTTTTTAACATGTCTGAAGGTTTTCTTCAAATTTTCCATAATTTTGGTAGTTAAATGTTCATTGTCAAACATACCAAGTGTAAATTGGAATTTTGTATATTTCTAAGCACTGAAAATGTCCTTTATTGGTCACCTCTGACCCCCTCCCTGCACCCTGTCTCAATGCTGGTCCCCCATGGTCAGAAAACAACTGTTGGTGCTTCAACATTGTATAGGGGGTACGGGATGCATTTTTCTTGAACGCCTGTTTTTGCTTCAACAATTTTGACAAAGATTGTAGAATTGCAGCCAATTATTGTTTTATAAACACTAGTTATCACATTGACTACCTGTTTTGAAATTGTTTGGGAGTGAAGCTCATTTCATTGCCAAAATTTAATTAGGTCGAGAACCAGTATGTGATGTTATTTTGATGTTTGGTGCTATATGTTTCTGTTTTCAGGTGGGAATGGTTACATCAACGACTACCCAACAGGAAGATTTTTACGAGATGCTAAGCTCTTTGAGATTGGAGGCGGCACCAGTGAAATCAGGAGACTCATCGTAGGGAGAGCTATGAATCAAATGTTTAAACAATAACACTTGATGGTACACATAGTTTATCATAAACTTAAATCTTCCGACTCAGGAAAGTAGAAAACTTGATTGATTTTGAAGTAAATTGATGGTTGCTCTGGCAAAATGAGAGGAAAGTCGCACATTTCAAAATTGAGTTTATGCCATATTTTAATTCTCTACAATCTCAGCTTTTGAATGATATATAATATGTGACACTTTCTTTCTCCATTTTTCATTTAGAGATCGATATATGAAGCAGTCCACTGAATATATTGTAATAAAAATTAGTTGCAAATCGCTTTCAAAGATGCTGATTATGATAGCAGCATGCAATCAATTACCCGTGAATAATTGCACTTCCTGTCACAGTTGACCTTCAAAACTTAAAGGCTCTGTCACACATCACGAAACGTACGAATAACGAACTAATAACGTACACTGGTTTGGTCATTGAAATACATGTATATCGATTACAAAACAGTGTACGTTATTGGTACGTTATTCACACGGTACGGTGATGTGTGACAGAGCTTTTAGGTAGAGGTAAACACTAATACATGAATGCGTTTTATGTCAAAAAACAAAATTTGACTCTTTCACCCTATTTTTACTTTAGATGCCATTGTTTCAAAATGTAGCTTTGCGACTTTCCTCTCATTTTGCCAGAGCAACCCACAATTATGCTCCATCCAGACAGCCAGATTGCAGCTCATGTGTCGTCTTTTGTTCTCTATAAGCTTATATTTTCCAGGACTTAAAAAGACAAATTCAATATAAAACGTAATAAAATGCAATTTTTGTTGTTTTTAACTGTCCAAATTAATACATTTCACTAAAAATACTCATTTCCACATCCTCATTTTGTATTTGCTAAAACACCCTTGGAATTAAAGTAGTTTAAAGTTGTCCTTTATGACAGGACAGAGTGAGTCATGTTAAAAAGATAAATTAATGCTTCCGAGCTTTTTGTTAGGTTTTACGAGACCGGGAAAATCGTGAACAAAGGACTACGCATGAACTGTAATTGTAACAGGCAAAAGCCTATGTGAGGAATCATGGTATTGTTGGTTTTGAAAACATGACTTCATTTCAAGATCTAACACAGAGTATAATATGGTCACTTTTGAGGTAAATTCTTACAACTCTTGTTGAGGAATTTCTGTCACAATGGTGATGTAAACACTATATTAAGAAGAGGGTACAGAGCCTCACAATCACCATATATGTGAGGCGTCATATCGAAAAGTACCTTAGTACCGGCATAGTAAATTACGAGATACAGGCCATTGAAGCTGGGTATAGCCAAAAATCACGTCCAAGGTTTAATTTCATCAGAAACGTTACATTTGAAGTGTATTCTATCATATTAATCAGGTTCCAACATCTAAAACATAAAATAAATGTTTTAAAAATAGAGATAAATTTCAAACTCAATTTTCTCAGTACTACAGTTTTCTGAATCAGCCTGATGCCCTTTACCAATTTGGATGTAACTATGCAATCCAACATCCAATAACCAAAAGCAAGGTGTCATTTTAAAGCTTAAAATATAATCTTTCAGATGAGACCGAAAAAGTCACATAGGAAAATAAAAAAATAGGAATGTATTCATAATATCAATTTTTGATTAAAGAAGTTGCTTTTGAAAAACTCACCAAAAAGAAGCATTTTCTTCTGGAAATTTTTTTTTTTTTAGAAAAGTGGTAAAAATGCTGAAAAATCCCTTGCAAAATGTTGGATTTTTGGTCTTTATTAAACTGAAAAGAGTTTAAAAAAAGGAGAAAACTTTCCTAGAGCTATTGGTTTAGATTACTTATACATATTTTCGAATACCTTTTCTATACTTGTTAGAAAAAAAATGTTTTTGGTGAGTTTCTCCAAAGGAGCTTTAATCAAAAATGCGTATTTTTTTAATAGAATTTCCATATCAAAGATTGACACTTTTATTTACTTTATATGATTAGTTTTCAAATTATGATAGAAACATTTTTACATAAAATTTGAGGCTCCACCCATCACCATGTGTGATTTAATCATGAATAAGATTTCAACTGTGGCTTCTTTGGAGGTTAATCTAATAAGCCTTTTTGAAAAATGGCCGTCACAAAAGGAGAGGACGCTATTCCAAATGGGTAAAATTAAGATAACAATAGGAGAGGGCGTACTTTGGTTTGGGTAAAACCCGGGAAACACAAAAGATGTTTAGTCGAGTGTGCAATGTCAGCCATACCTCAAAAAGGCTAATTCAACATGAATGGGACTAAATGAAAGTTCCTTAATTATTTTTAATGAAAACATGTACATATTTCAAATAATTTATACATGAATGAAAGGTATTTTTGTAAATGTCAGAACAGATTAAACAAAAAAAAATGTATTCAAAAACAAAGAAAATGTGTGTGAGTGTATGAATTTGTATATCAAAAAATAATTTTCCCCGGCCTCCATACTTCATTTTACAAAATGAAATAGCCAGACTGAATATTCCATTGTTTGCGCAGTGAGGTTTTGACTGTTGGTCAAGCTTTTTGAGGTGGGGCCCATTTGCGTTACATCTCACTCACTTCATCAATACCTAACTCCTTCCTGGAAATCGTTGATTAGAGTTGATAAATACCTTTATTTGACTAATATTTTTAATTGATTCTATAGACTAATACATTATCTTCAAAATCATACCAAAATTATGACATTTCATGCGATTATTGAAAAGTTGTGACAAAAAAATTTGATGCACAATGTACATATCTCATCCACGACAACCACATTTATGCCTGTTTTCATCTCTGGCTAAATTAGCTTATTGACTTTAACTTGTTAATAGTGTTAATTATCGACTTTATTCGGGTTAATTCCAACTTGTGCATTTTATTCGATGACCTACGTCATTTTGTCGTCGGCATAGAATATTCAAAGCAAAATATTCTATACGACAGTGGAGTCTGCACCGGGCCTAACTAGTCTATAAAATCATATAAGATTTGTGACACTACAATAGGTTTTAATGGAGATATGACAGAATAATTTATGCACAATTTTCATGATGCCTCACCCTCGCCCGCCTCAACCACACCCGCCTTCACCCCTGGCTAAGTAGCCTTAACGGGTCATTAAGCTTAATTAATGATCACTTCATTTGGATTCTATTTGTAATTTCTTGAAAGTCAAATAAATTGTCTTAAAAATCATACCAAAATCATGACATTTCATTTGATTGTTGAAAAGATATGACAAAAATTGATGCATAAATCACTCTCCAAGTAACAAATCCACCTTTTATGGGTGTCCACATTAAAAAGCATGACCTATTATTTAATATTAAATTTTCCCTTTGCACCTATTTTATAAAATTAGATAGCCTGACAAGAATATTCTATTATTTGCATGGAGGGGAGAATTTTATGTAAATTGCCTCTCCGTGCCCTATTTAAATA
>JXSR01S024355.1:0-28297 GCA_000969725.1 Ophiothrix spiculata
AAACTTGTCGTTCCCTTTCTTCATTCAAAAAGAACATCAAAACCCATATTACAACCCAATACGATTCTGTAACCCCGAACATCGAGTATGCTTCAATTAAATATGCTTCAATTAAATAATTTGATCTTTATTCTTTGTTCTGCACCCTCGTTTTTGTTGGTTTGTTTCTTTGGTGTTTTTTTTCCTTTTTCCTGATTCCTCTTTCCACTTTAATTTACATCCTTCGATTATATTTATTTAGTTTTCCCCTCTAGTCATTGGTACCTTTTTCAATTACCATTACTTTTTCTCAATTATTTTGTTTTATATTATTCTAATTGTTATTTACTTTATCTGCATAATATTTCTTGTTAAAATATTTCTATCCATAACTGTATCATTCTGAGTAATGGGTGCCTTCTGCCACACGCTTTGCGTTTTTGAAGGCATCCATGTCTCACATATACAAAGCTTGTACTTATTCACATTGTTATTCATTGTACAGTTATATACTGTTAATATATTTGTATATGCTGAGAGAAAACAAATAAACTAAACTGAAACTGAAACTGAAACTTAAATGCAAAGTTGTTGTACTTACTTAAAAAAGTTGACGCAACCCAAGTACTTACCTTGACTTTTTAAAATAAATTTGACAAATTATTGTTTTGACTGTTACATTAGGCCTACATACTTTTTTATTAAGAGCTATACTAATCTTTTAATCATTTTATTTAATTAAAATGGATAAAAAGTCCATTGTAATAAGAAAATGCATTCCAATCATTAATTTAACAACGATGACTAAGTATTTTTAGCTCATAAAAAGTGTTCATCGTATTAAGAGTAGAAATAGGATCGCATTTTAAAAAATTCGATGACCATGATGACCTACGTCATTTTGTCGTCAGCATAGAATGTTCTAAGCAAAATATTCCATACGATAGCGGAGTCTGGACCGGGCCTTATTGCACTAAGTATTTTTAGCTCATAAAAAGTGTTAATCGTCTTTAAGAGTAGAAATAGGATCACATTTTCAAAAAGAGTGGTGAAATTTTCACTCTTTCACAAACGTTTGATTTAAAAAAAAGGACTAGCCTAGATTTCAGGAGGATTAAAAACTTATGGAAATACTCTATATTATTTATTGCTTATAAATGCGCAAAGGAATGGCTATTATTAGAACAATCAAAGCTTCTTTAGGAATTTGTTATACATAAAGGGAAAATGTTCAATCAAAAATAACTTTTTCACCAGTAGAGGTGTAAAAATAAGACATTTATAAGATTTGAAACTAGCAACAGTGTTTTTCACACCATTTTGTTTTCTCTGGAGAAAAAAAGGCCAACACCCATAAATTCAGGGGAAACTATTGGTAGATTATATTTATACAAACATGTTCTTTCCATACATGTAAAAATTCACAGCCTGGTATCCTTTTTTCCAGTTTTGTATCATTTTTGAAAAAAAAAATGAAATTACTATATACTTTTTCTCATTTTGATTTAAAAAAAACTGTTGGACGATTTTATTATAATAAAACGTATATTAGTGGAAATGCTGAGTCAAATAAAATATAATAAAACATAACCATCATCTCTGCCCCGCAAAGTAAAAACGCAGTATGTGCATTAATAAAGCATAGTAGATACATCTTATTAGCATGCAATTTCACCTCAATCTACTCCTATGATAAAAAGTCGTATTTACATATGTCTGGTATTATAGTATAGATACTGCTTTAACTTAAATGAAAGATGATAGTTCGTCTGCTCATTTGTGCAGGATTCAGTTCTTCAAAGGAAAAGGAAGTTACTTGCACTATCTGAAAAAAAAAATTATAGATTGGAATTCGTTATTTTTCCCTAGCTGTATGGCTCGGTAAGCCTATAGAGGAAATTAAGCTGCTAATAAACAGAAGAATAGAAAGAGCAGGAAAAAGATACTGCCATTTACTTTGTCGGGCTGATCTCAACCTTTGCTGAGTGCTCAGAGCAAAATAAAGAAGATGGAACAATATACAGCTGGTAGCAAAGTCAATTTTTATATCATGTCGCAAGGTTTGGTGACATAGTTTTGTCATCACACACCTGTTTAGGCTCAGGGTATATAAGGTTCCTACAGCATGCAGAGATGTCGCTTACAGGATCTGTTTGTATATCTCATATTACTTTCAGAGTTTTTTTATTGAACAAGATACCTCCATCAGTGTTACCTTGATATAAAGCATCATTAGGATAGGCCTAAATGACTGATGACATTATACTTTGATCCACGTGTATTTCTTTAAAACAATTGAACTGTACATTTTATAATGCTGAATTTACAGATTCCCCCGGGCAGATCCCACAAGTTACCTAATACCACAGCTTAATCTCATCATGTTGAATTTCTTTTCCAAAATGCAGAGCAGAAATGGTACAACTCTCCATATTCTGTTTGAACCAAGCTAGGATAAAACACAGGGATAAAACATGATATCCATAAACCAATGCTGCCTTGGGTCATAGTATTAGTAAGTCCATTATGTATGTGACCTACATGTTGAACATTTCTCTGTTTGGTTTCAAATCACTAGGGAAACTTTCAACTAGACATTTATACTGAAAACTAAGAAAGATCACAATATTTACTTGCACAAGTTTCGATATTTGTAAAAGAGTGTCCCCAAAAGCATTACCTGTATCACCATTATGCGTAACTCAGAACAATATTATAATTGTTAAGGCTCTGTCAGACATCACCGTATAGAGCAAAACGTACGAATAACGTACAAAAGTTTCACATATTGAACGTATGTTAAACGGACCACCACAGTATGAATAACGAATTAAACGTATACATAACGGACAGACCGTATGGATAACGTATTGAACGTACTTGTAACGAGTACATGACGAACAACAATGCATAAAGCAGAACAATAGTGGGATAAAGTACGTTATGCGTACGTTTTGCTCTATACGGTGATGTGTGACAGAGCCTTTATCCTATCGCTACTACCAAAACCAATTTCACACATTCCTAACATCTCAATGTAAACCATTTTCATGATTCAACATTCAAATTTGCTCAAATTTCAAATCAAATTCAGTCTGAACTATATGACAGAATGTAGATTTACAGGGAGTCCCAGAAAATAGCTTACAATCTTTGCGTGTAATTTTCTCGAGTTTAACGGGTGAGTACGTAAAGGTTGCATTTTATAGCTCATGAATTTTACTTTCAGATACCATTTGTTTCATTTCAATTGGTAGTGTACAACAAAAGTGATGCTTTGTCAAATATTTGGATGCAAAATTTTCTGGTCCAATTTCATGATTTTATAAGTTTTCCTTGAATGAAGTTCTATTAATCGTTTTTATTGATCTGTTCACTCAACTTTGACAATGTTTACCAATTTATTATGTGCATGCTCACTTTTATTTGTACTGAAAAAATGAACAAATTTTATGTAAAAAATAAGACAGATATAATAAATTTTCTAAGGTTACCCATTTTTACTTCATTCAGAAACCCCCTACTTTATGGCCAATAATCATGAAATTGGACCACACAAAAACCCACCAAAATATGTGATAAACCATAACTTTTGTTGTACATTATCCGTTAAACCAAAGAAAATCACACATAAAAATTGTAAGGTTGTTTCTGGGACATGCACCCTGTATAACATGCATGATAGAAATGAATTTCAAATTTGAGTTTAGATTGCATCATGTGGATGGTCCCAGTAATGGCCAACAATGAAGTCTGCATGCCCAACAAAGTAAGAACATAGTATGTGCATTGCAGATATGTTGGAAGTTACTTCCTTTGTCCTTTGAGAAATCCTGCACAAATGAATAGACAACCAATGTGCTTTCATAACTAACTATATCAAACATGTGTTACAACTTTAAGCATGGGAATGGATTGAAGTGCATGTTTATAGGATGTATCTGCTATGCTTTATAAATACTTAGTGGGGCAGAAGAATATATTGCTACAGTAGACAAACCTTTAATGAAGCATCTTTGAATTAATACTAAAAAATAAGAGAATTCAATCAAATTGATACAATTTTTTAACAAGTTGTTTTCTATTTTATTGATAAATAAGCAACAACTTTCTTCTAATACAGCTTTATGTACAATTTTAATATACATGAGATTTTAGACATAAAATACATATATTTTTAAAGGACATACTAGCCTTTTGCAATAAACATATTATACCACAATTACACTTTGCAAAATTTACTGGAGATTTATACCAGTGTTCCTCTAAGGTTTTTTAAGCTTGATAGCCTATGTGAGACTTGCAGAGTGCCAGGTTGATTTTGATACCCTATATTGCAAGTCTCGAGACCTGTCCAGGTCTTACCTTTTTGGTAACGCGGGTGGTTACCCAGTCAGAATACCCAGTTACCCAGATATTGGACGGATTTCACTTCATTTACAAATGGAATAATTGTTGAGATGCACAAAGAAAAAGTCTTTCCTTTATAATAAACACAAAAATACAGACTGCAAACCTATTGGATGTAACTAAGACAAAACCTCATATGTTGGGTGGACCTGCACTCTGTATTTTTGTATTCGATGAAAAAAGAATAGTAGTGTTGATTCATTGATTAAATTTTCAAAATAAATGCAACTACTAGTAATGCAGCAGATATTATTTGCTTTTTTTATCAATATCTAGAAGGATTCTACTCCTATTATTTTTAATATATTCTCTTTGTATATAAACCAATGTTGATGAAAATAAAGAAATGAATGTTTAGTATGCATCAGGTGTTTTTGTATAATGCAGTCATGTTTCACAAAAATAACAATGAACAGACAAACACAACAATTGGTAATGGTGTACCAATTGTGACTTATACTCAGGTGCAATTCTTTGTGCATGACAAATTCATTTTTTTCCATTTGTGAAGCTACTTGAAAAATAAAACATTTGTCCAACTAAAATTCAGAATTATCATCATCAAAGTCAGGAGAATCCAAATCAAAAAAGTTAAAATCCACCGGTAATTCCTTGTAGGTCGGTTTCTTGATGGGTTCAGGTTCCTACGACAACAAAGCCTCCTTTATTAAGGTTTTCTTCTCTGGAGTTAGTTGCCGTGGGAACTCTATGTCAAATCGGATTATGAGGTCTCCTTTGGTGGTGGAGTCTTTTGAGATTGGCATGCCTTCTCCTGGAACAATTTTTTCATAACCAGGTCTGAAATGATGAAAAAAATTAAAAATTGATCTATGTTATTAGAAAAAGAAATCAGCATATAGCCGTACTTTTTTTTATATTGCTTGTTGTTACCCTTAGTCGTCACAGTGTGAGATGGGCCTTAAACTTAAAGAGGTCCTGGTCATATAGTCATAGGCAGAGGTTCTGCCTATGATGTGTGCCCTGGCGGAGGGCTTATGTAGGTGGATCTTATGCTTGGTACTGTTTTATAAGAATTGATTCTTAACAACAATTTGGTTCAGCATAAAAAGCAATCCTAAACAAGGATATAAACAATCTTTTTTGTTTTCAATAATTTCCCTATTTAGCAAAAAGAAAAAATTATCACTAAATCCAGGCTTGACTTTTGATACTTGGTAGAGGAAATCCATTCCAACTTCTTTGTCTACAGTCAAGAGATCAAAGGAGACAGTGCCTCTATGAGGAATATCATGGACAACAGCTAGCCTTGTGCTAGATACAAGTTCATCATTTTCACAATTTGTAAAACCAAAACAACTGATTGCATATCGACCTAGAGTTTCTACACAATCTTATCGATCAAAATAAGCCGCTAAAACTCCATGTCCAATTAGAATAATAAAAAATTCATACAGTGGCAAACATTCCAAATGAAAATTTTATCATTGGAGAAAATATGAAGTAATGAGCAAATCTTTTCTTCAAAATAAAATCCACAACAGCTTAGATTATAATGAAAAGACCAAGCTAATTATGGTATTGTTTGCAAACGATTATTAATGAAAGTAATGTACTATGTATTATCACAATGCTATATACAGATGAGTAATCATGGCAAAATGTGCCGTGATAAGAAAAATATTTCACCATTTTGAACATTTTGGTAAAAGGTAAAACATTTTACAACATGGCAAAAATTTTACACCATGAGAAAAAATTAAAATGAAAATGAAAACAAATGAAAATTTAACACAGTGGTGAAAATTTACCACCATGAGAAAAAGTCTGAAAATGACTACAAAAATGACGAAGTGTATAGCATCTTAAAGTTACATTACGAAATGACATTTGTTGTTAAATTATCTGTACTTTATGTCAAACATAATAGCTCCACCATATTCCCTAAGGGTCACTTACTTATTTAAGTGTAAGTATGTGTGACCATATTTGAATGAACTATTTCTAAACATTGGCCAATTGTGCTTTTTATACAACTCTGCTTTAAAAGCGCCCCTTAAACAATATTTGGTCATACACTCGTAATGCAGCGAGATACTGAAGTAGACACTCAGGAAAAGCCATCATAAATGTTATATGATAGTGGGCCTTGTTCAGCTAACAGTTGAATGCTATACGACAAGTTATTTAGTCAATGTCATAATGGCTGAAATATGACAAGGGCTTCTATTAGTGTGAAAAGTTATCACGTTCTAGTGTTTTTCACAAAGGATCAATTTTCCTAGAGGAGTGGGAACGGGGGGATTCTCAACAGTCTCACCTTTAGTTTGGGTAGGGATGTTTCGGGGGGCACTCCCATGTATTGGCACGCGTCATGCTCCTGTCGATAGACACCTTTTTTTTGCTCCGCTCTCACCCTTTTCACTGATTTGTCAACCAATGACCCCCTATTATTTTGAAAGTCAACCTTATAATCCTCTTTTTTATGGTGACTCTCATCCATTGCCTTGATTTTTCAAGAAACTACACTGCATTTTTCGCTCAATTTGTCGATTGATCAGTGATTTCGTAAATGTCAAAATTAGGCTCATTTTATTAAAAAACTGACACCAAATGATCCTGTTTTTCGCTTTTGCCAACAAATCGCTCGGAATGACCCAGTTTTTTTACCCTTTACACTGAATGCCCCCCTATTTTTCAATGTATTTCTCGCCCCTACATTTTGAAAGGCGGTAGGAGCAGGTGCTTCACTTTCATATTTGAGTGCCCCCCGGGATCCGGGGGGGACGTATTTCTAGGATATTCGTAGTAACACCCATAAAAAACAATTTCAAGAATAGGGGGGGGGGGGGTCCCTCAATGATTAAAACACCACCAATTTGACCAAAATTTATACCAAATTGGCAAAATTTTGGAAACTGTTGAGAAATTAATTCACTAAAGTACCAAAATTTGCACAGCCTGCTTTTGTTACCCAAGTTTGCAGTAGAGCGGAAACATGCATGGTATACAAAATTACAATATAATCAAAATCTGAATAATTTATTGTAAGTTCTGATGGCGACTACAATAATACTAATAGAGTAATACCTCACTTTACAAGCTTGAGGATGGTATAAATGACAAAATGGTCACCCATATCATGTCTCAGCAATAGCATCGCCAGCACTGTTATTCAAAGGGTGAAAGTCCAACCAGGAGAAAAATGTATGCAACCCAGATATAAAAAGTCCTAATCGTTGGAGGATCAAGTGGGTAAAAAAAGGCTGGATGATTCGTCTTTTAATTTTTTTAAAATTTTATACGGAACAGAATGCCCCTTTATTATGCTACCTTTGATAACTTGTAAATCTTGGAATGTAAAAAAAAAAAGAATGGATTAAACAAAAAAAGTAAAACGAAACAAATATCTCATTGATATCAATTCAGCATCGAAGTGATTACGTAACTCGCCCAGTTACTGGATCACGCACATACCCTGACAACGGTAAGTGTAATACTTTTTTGTGGTGATCATTTTGATCATGGTTCAAAACAATAAAGCGTGATCCAGTTGTCTGGGTGATAATCGGATGACACGTAACACTTCGATACTGAATAGACAAAACTCTAGGGGACCAATGTAATGTGTATGGAAGTTTGAGCAAGATTGTGCTAACTGCACTGAACAATCACTTACCTAATGATGTCATTAATTGGAATATTCAGTAACCTTCCATCTAACGTTGGCACGGCAACACTGCATCCAGTCAATGCCTTCCCAAGGAGCACTTTAGCAGTAAACACCAGATTATTCTCCTCCCTCTTAAATCTAGGGTGCATCTTATCTCTAACAATGAATACAATATCAGCTGGGATATTGTTGGGACCTTGGTCCCCTTCCTTGGGGAATGTGATGCGTGTGGCTTCCCTCCATCCTTTCTTTACAGTGATTGTGAGGATTTTATCACGAATACTGGATGTGTGACCATCTTCATTCATAACCTGCATAAGATGTACAAACAAAGAAATTTACAAAACATGGTGTCATACCCTTATTGGACACATACATCAGGATAAAAAATATATAAAATGTCACAAAACTGAACCATTTTGACAAAAAAACACACATTTATTTATCGGGGGAGGGGGTGGGGGCAGGTTATTACCATGATGGGGTGGGGTGTGATAGAGAGTCAAGATTACATGATTTTGTTTATTTCATTCCATTTTTAATTTGAGTGCAAAATATGACTGTTTTTTTTATTTCACCACATTTTGTTTAGAAATAATGCTGCAAAAGCTGGTAATATTACAGCATCAGATATTATAGTCCCACACTTTCTTTCTTTCATGACATCAAAATTCAAAATATGCATTCTAATTTCTGAAATTCTACCTTAACTCAAATACCTTTTAAATACACATCACAATATATACAATTGAAGTTATCAGAAATTTAAACGGTGTTTCAGTAAACCTCAGGTCCTCATTTTGTTATGCGATGTATGGCCTGAATCTAAGTATATTAATCCTATTGAGACGTTACACTTCCTCTGTGTCCCACATCCATCGTAACATTTGCTACGGGTTATGTTTTTAATAGGCATTTCTTGTTTTGATGTAATTGACTTTTATGCCATAGAGACACAATTAGAGGCTTACAATTGCTTAGTGTCATGAAAATGGGCAGAGGAGGCAAAAAACAATGATTATTTTTCATGATTAAGTATTGTTATACATACATAAGTTGCGGGCAATTTGAGGCACCCAGTTTGTATGCAACACTAAATGGAATAATAAGAAAGAAAAGAAAACAAAAATGTTCTTTAAAAGGAAAGCCAACTCACAAATTGATCACTTGCTTAGCAAAATACAAAGATATTCAGGAGCCGTTATTGTTTTCTCCCTGTATTTTCCCAAGGGGATCATTGGGTCCTCAGTCACGAAGAGGCTTTTTTTCATCATAGTATTTTCTTAACATTGCTGAAGTATTTTCTTAATTGATGTCTTTTGCTATGTGTAATATGTAGTAGTGTAAGAGCAGAGATCTGGTGTATCTTGATGTATTTTTCCCCAGCACAGGTACCGGTAAAATATATTAAGAGAAAAAAAGATATTCAGGAGCCAATGCTTTACCATTGCATGTGTGCTTGATAATACTTTTCACACTAAATCATATTTTTCATTTATGGATTTCAGCCCCTGAAATTTGGTATGACTGCCACTCATCTTCAGATATCAAAATTTCAGTTTCAAGTTGGAAGTAAAAATTTAGAACAAATACATTTGACTGCTAAAAAGCATGGTACAGGGAAAAATGCTCAAAACTACAGAAACAAAAACTGGTCATTTCGACCTGTTAGCCCTAAGACCTTTTCCTCCGATGCTATATTGAGAGTCTTATCCATCAGACGGCTGACAAAGTCTAATTGGTTTTGAAGAAAAGTTTGTGTCAGTCTTGGTATTATGGCCATCTTTAAAAAAATTCTAGTTTGCCTTTGCATAGTTTGTCAAATTTAAGATGTTGCTGCTCGTTAAATGCATTTTTTAAAATTATAAATACAATGCAAGTTCATACTCGTTATCTTTTTTTAACTCCTCAGAAAAATTAAAACGTATACTTTAGGTCCCATCAAAAACTTAACATGTGACCCGACCCTAATTCACTAACTACACCCGACTAAACATGACCCGACCCTAACCCTAAATATACTCTAACCCTGACCCTAAACCCTAACCCTAAAATTTTTGGTGGGACCTAAAACATACTTGGTCAAAAATCTCTTTGTAAAAAAATCCAATTTTTTCCCCAGATTTTTGGGTTGTTTTGGGCAAAACAAAATTAGAAAAAAATTGCCTGACCAACCGACCAACCCTACTTGAAAGGTCCACCCGCCCGTAAAATAGTGGTTTTTTTTCTTGCCTTACATTATAATTTCTATGTGAAACAAACCCATCAATTATGGGTGGCCATATATGCCAGGTGAGGAGTAAATTTGACATAAAATATCCTTTTCTTGAGGCAACTTTTATTGAATTTGCTCCCAACTGTCCTTCCTGACCAAGCTTATTGCATTATATTTGATGTATCATTTCAATTTAAAAACAAAGGGAATAAGACTGGGTAATATGTCTTGAGGTAAATGTTGAAACTTTGAGACATCTATAATATAGCTATCAAAATCGTCCTACACAAGGACAGGTTTATTTAGACTTATACTGCCCACTGAATATTCAATGCAATTATTATACATGTTCAAATCTATGCTAATTCCCTTTTGTAGGCCCCCTATAGGCAAGGTTTGATGATGAAAAATCATACACATTAAGGACAGTATTATAGGTGTTTTACAACACTTTAAGGGGCCATTCACCTGGGACTTCTACAATATGCACCTTCCCCAAATAAGTGAACATAACATCACTGTTATATGTCATATTCAATTCAAATTTGGTATATACATTATGCATACAATTTTCTTTTAACCTTTGAAAATTTCAGCATCAAATATCAAGGTCAAAGATCATGGTTGAAGGTCAAAGGTCATTCGTGACATGGAATTTTACCCTAATTTCAAAGTTTATGCAAATCTATGCCCTGTCTTCAAATCACTAGAAAATTTACACACATGTTTATAATGAAGAATTTGACGTCAAAAAAGGTTTCAAAATCTAGACTTTTGATCATAAAACTTAAATCAAAACGGTTGGACCAATTCACCTGAAATTTGAAACGTATGCATCTTTAGTGGTCATCTTTCATATGACATTGATAACTTAACTTTGAAAAATCGGACCAAGCTCAATAAAAGAGCGGCGTAGTGTAGTGGTTAGCAATCTCGCCTTGCACGCATTGGGCCCAGGTTCGATTCCCGGTGAGGGTTGCCTTGCCGGAATGGAATCACAGAATCTTTGCTTAGATGTTTGTCTGACTTGGTGGGAGTAGTGGGTCAGATATTCGATCCTCTCCGCCCCTTACATGAAGTATTTAGAGTTGGGTGAATATTTCATGAGAGATTGTCGTCCTTCGGAGGGGACGTAAAGCCGTCGCTGCCATGTACAGAAGAGTCATACCTGTACATGTAATCGCAGTCAGTAAAGTAAAGAGTAGGGTATTCTACCCCTGATTGTTCCCAACCCTGTTCTGGTCATTGTAGGGGTACCCCTTGTAGAGTGTTTATCACTGTTGGGTATACCCGTGAGGATCATTCATCTAAAGTGTAATATAAAAAAAAACTTGGTTTTTCATTTTAGATCATGATTAGGCCTAATTTCTGTGCCTTGTCCTGCACCCACCCAGTGTCCAACAGCCTCTGTCCACAGCCTCGCCCAGGCACCGAGCTACGCATGCTGCCTGGGCTGGTTGCTGCGTCCGGGGGAGGGGAGATCAGGGAACGGTACTAGTTCTAGATCATGATGACCACTGAATCAAAATCCTAAAACTAAAAAAGGAAGGATGACATTTTTTTAGGGAACAATAAGGCCAAGTAAAAAAATATAACAGTTTCTCATCCACGCGCGCATGTATTTTGGCTGCTAAATCAAAAAAAGTTTTTTTTCTTTTTACAAATTTTCTTTTTCCCAAAAAATTTTTTTAACTGAAAATCCGAGTTATTTCACAATCTACACTTCTTGATCGATCTTGAATTTATGTTCTCTTATGCAGTCTATACATGCATATCTGTTTCGTATTTGGCGAGATTTCCCATATTTCAACTCTTAAATATCTGTTAAAAACGGGATGTGCCATACAGGATAAGTAAAAAAAAACCTGCCCTCATCCTCCCTTTTTTCAAAAAGTAAGGACAAGAAACCTTTTTTTTTTACTTGGCCTAACAGAAACCAAATGTAAGAGAAAGCAAAGCAGAATTTCTAGGGCTAGCCTTTTTTTTTTGGGGGGGGGGAGCAGAATGTGTATATTTAAAAAAACAATAGGAAGAGTATAGAGATGGATGTTTCCTCATTGTCCCATTTTGACACCTATCTTCATTTGTTTAACCAATACAACCCTTTTCCTCCTCTTCTTAATTTCATCCTGTTGGCATCATAATAGCATTTTCAAAGATACAAGCTTGAGCACCTGTCGCATAGGGTCAGGGAACATATCACTCTTAATGAGCCAGGGCTGCCAAGCGCAAGATGTGTAAGTAGAAATGGGCAGAGGCGTAATCACATTTTGTTCGCATAAAAGTAAATTGGCTTTTATAAAGGAACACTGATAGTCAGGCGCAACTATAAATAAAAGTGTGATTTGTTCGCATAAAAGTAAATTGGCTTTTAAAGGAACACTGATAGTAAGGCACAACTATAAATAAAAGTGTGATTTACAATAAATTTTTATTGGATTTAAGGAAAATGTTGCATGTAGTAAGCATTTCATAAAAGAGTAAATTGACTTTTAAAGGAACACTGATGGTCATGCACATCTATAAATAAAAGTGTGATTTGTTCGCATAAAGTAAATTGGCTTTTAAAGGAACACTGATAGTCAGGCACAACTATAATAAATAAGAGTGTGATTTACAATAATTTTTTATTGGATTTAAGGAAAATGTTGCATGTAGCAAGCATTTCACACTGGACAATCTAAAAGAGGCTGGTTGAGGTACACTCTCCTTTTTTATAGTTAATAGATGCTACCATAAAATATATGTTTTTGGATAACTAGTCTGTAAAATTTTCACAAATTTTTCTTCATTTTTGTCATCAAATTTCTAAAATAGCACTTTTGGGCTCATACGTTATCTGGAATGGTAAAAAAGCGCCAGTCTGGGACAACATTGACCTGATCCAACTTTCATATTTGCCAAATTCTTTTGTGTAGCCCTTTATCTTGTTTTGCTGTTTATTAGTTTCTTGTTTTCTTGTTTAATGTATTTTTTGTCACCCTGCATTGGCCCGTGGTGGCTTCTTTGCCTTCACATTGGTCAGGTCCTTGGTTCTGTGTATGCTTTTTAACTATTGTTTTTAAAGTAATAAAATAATATTTGATTTAAGGATGGGTTATTCCGTGTATTTTCTCTTACGTGTAACGTATTCATGAATGTGTGCGTGTATCGTGTACACGTATAAGATAGACTCAAAACCAAAGGTCAATGGCAGAACGTACAGCATTGCCAACACAACAGTTGAAGCTTAACCCCAGGAGCTTACCAAGTTTGTAAGTTACACGTCCAGTAATATCCCCCGGACATTAGATAGGAAGTAATTGAGTAAAATATTCACAGATTTATGTTTTAGTCCTTTGATGCCGCAGATTTCGGGCGGTATTTACCCCCTAGCAGACAACTTTTTTCTTGCACAGGTCGCCATATTGTTATTGATCCGATATCAATTACCTACAATTCCCCATAATAACGTGAAAATCAAGATACACCGAGAACAGACAAATCAAAGATGGTGGCGATCAGCAATCATACGCAAAGTATCGGCAAAATTTTACCAATTAAAATTTATTTTTTTTTGCTAAAAAGGTGAACGTTAAAACAAAATATTAAGTTTATAATCTTACAAAAAAATGACAAAATGCATGAGAAGTAGTTGTTTTCACATGTAAACAGATAGGAGTTTCAGATTTTTGCGATAATGTTAGTTATAATTGTGCGTGCCTTTGAAAAGATTTTGTTTCATCTGTGTACACGTTTACCAATTATTTGTTACGTGTAACGGATCATGCGTGCGTGTAACACATGATGCGTGTAACGTGCCCAACCTTAATTTGATTAAAAATCACCAAATATTTTGAATTGTAGTTTTCTAGCTGTTTTGTAAGACTATTTTGTATCGTCCGCTAGAATTCTGATGCAGTTCAAGACACTTACAGAGGTTCAAAGTGATTTAAAAAATTTCTCCTTGAAGAACATTTTGGTGGAAAAGATATTCATCATGCTCCTTTATGTTTCTGCCATACTTCACACACAAGTTCAATCACAGAGGTGTCTGTGGCTTAATCTAAAAGAACAACGATACTGCTATCGGAATTACACATTCCAAATGAAAGTAATAACCACAAATGGTTAATGACTTTATCAAATTACATTGCATGTTCTATCTCCCATAAGGCTCATTTTTAATTAACTTTCAATGGAAAGTAGGTTCTGGTGAGAGGGGTTGATTTACTTATTTCAGCATTGGTTGTATTGTATATACTGACTATACCAAGAAATACACATTTCAAGAAAACTGAGTTGAAACACTCCAAATCTATAACTAAAGGAAAAATAAAATAAATGTTTGCATTTGAAATAGATTTTCCATGAAGGTTACATTTTCCCATTGAACCAAAGTGCCCTCATTTGAATATTTGTTATGATGTGTTCCACTGTGCTGTACTACATGAAAGCTGCACTGTAAGATATTTGACAAAAGTCCATCCGGTCACTTCAAAATGGATAATTCTGTAACAATTTGGAAGAAGTGGTCTTACATGTTTTTTTTACAGGAAAATTAATTTAAAAAGTAACTTTTGCAGACATCAATGCATTTTGTCTTTGGGCTAAGCAAATGTATAAGACGGCAGCCATTTAAGTGATCAATATTCAGTTAATAATGAGATATGTTGTAAAGTTCTAAGCCTGGTAGTAATTTCCAATTATTGCTTGATACTAATCACTTATTATTATTTTCTTTTTTTGGGGGGGGGAACCCAAATATATTTCATAAAGTTTATTACATCAACGGATTACTTGAAACAGTAAAATCTTTACAAAAGAAGAATCATACACAGTCAAAATTAAAGACACGTCATTATGGTCCAATTTTTGTGACATATTTTGTTATAAAATCTATTTATGAATATGGCTGATATGTACCATATAGGAGGTAGACAGTGTTGAAGTAGATATAGAGGGGAGATCATGGACTTCCTATACCATGGAAGCAGTAGCGTGCCCAAAGAGGGGGCCGGGGAGGCATGTGCCCCCCCAGTTCGGTATGTCAGTTGGGGAAAAGGTTAATTCGGGGATTTGGACAATTAAAAAATAGAAAAAGAAAGGGAAGGAGAGAAAAGAATCAAAAGAAAAGAGAAGACAAAAGTTTGAAATGTATTCAAATCGTTGAAAAAGATGTCTGTGCGCTTGTGAGACCATTTTTTTTTGCTTGTCAGTTTTCAAAAGCTACGTCAAAAAATTTTAGGTGTAATTTTTAGTTTAAGTCTAATGTCACTTGGGAAACTGATGTTTGTGCCCCACCACTTAGAAAATCCTGGGCACGCCACTGCATGTGTGATGACATCGTCAGCCACGGTGCTCAAATTGGGGGTATTCAGGTCCACTTGAGACAAGTCAAATCTCAACAAACCACAAGCGAGCACTATATTTGTTTTTGTGTACCTTCATAGACCTCATCAAAGATGCATCATTTAGTTGTGCCTTGATTTAACCAGCTGGTGTATATACGCAAAAATGTGCCAAAACAAAGGAGACACAAGGTTTGTACGGACTACAATTCATATGAATTTCTCCACTACGAATTTGTCAACTAAATTATGAGGTTTTATTGCACACAGAACAAGAGAGACATAATTGATTTTCATTTATTACCTATATTGACTTAGTACAACAATAGAAAGAAACGAATATGTGCGGGCGTTCACTGGACTGGAACCAAGTCATAATACATTAGCACTGGCACTGACTGCTTGTCATAAATGCTGGACAGGGCGAACTTCTTGTAAAATTGACGGTATTTTAATTAGCCCCATCATTATTAACTATACTTAATTCGAAAGATAATAACTTATCCTATATGATGGTGCTTGCGCACTAAATCTGACGTGAAGTGCAGAAATGTTATGACCAGCGAAAGATGGTCAAATAGAGAAAATCACAACTTTTACACAGACAAATTGGGCTATTTGGTGGATAAAAAAAAGCAAATGACGACAAACTTAAACCTAGTGAATTTTTAAAAAATATACTACAGGGTAGCTTATAAAATAAGCTTTAAAATGGTTTATGCGCATAGAATTTTGGATGAGTAGAACTAAAACGCCAATTAAAACATGCCCAAAAATCACTGTTTTTCTGCCGTTTTCAGCTGCTCATTGAGCGTAAAAAGTTGTACATCGAGTGCTATTTCTTAACTTTACTCAAGAAATTCATATGGTGACAAGTTACGATGCAACTTCGGGACACATCCAAATTTATGTACTCCGAATTTTTTCTCCATACAGGAGTCTCTCTAGATCTCTGCATAGCACTCATCTCTCATTAGTGGAGTTTGATTGAAGAGGCCACTCCCTCACTATGACTCAGGTAGTGATGGGGCGGGGACAGTCACATTGAAATTGACAGGTCTGTTGGTGACAAATTAAAGAATCAGAAAATGGGTATTTGATTGAAGATCTAACATATTTAAGATCATTTGTTGGAAACTAAAAAGTATGGAGTCTTCTAGTATAGCCCTCAGTGTTTTAAAAAAACAGGGTGACTATTACCCCGTTCAGACACACTAAAAAGGCGTATTAAGTTGATATCGAGTTCATTTCTAATTTCAAACATGACCTTGGATTAGTGAAAAGTAACTCGACTTACGACTGTTCACACATGCGCTACGATTTTGAAGTCGAATTGAAATGAACTTTACTTGTTCCAGGTCAATGCGCTGTAGAAGTAAACACGAATTCAACTCGACTTACGATGACAGCTGTTCACACATACGAAAAGTCATCGGTTGTCGTCGTTAATCGAGTTACATCGAATTACTAACGCGACTTAACTTGCTTTTTAGCGAATTGAAAACTCGATGTAAGACGACTTTTTGAAAGACGACTTAAGTCGACTTGAACTGTTCACACACAGGTGAATTTTGAACTCGATATAACTCGAATACGACTAAAGACGACTAAAGACTACTTTTAGGCTCTGTCTGAACGGGGTATAAGTGAGGTGCTAAAATTAAGTGCAAAACGATAGGTTTCTGTGGGGGCCAATGTGGCCACAGATCCCCATCACATATAGTTAGGGAGAAAGAGCCTGAGGGCTAATCAGTTTTTATTACCTTTCATACCTCAACTTTAGGTTGTCTCTGGGTACTTCCTCCTGCATCTAAAATCCAACTTTTTACAAAAGTCTACATCTTATTACGACTAGATAATCTTTTCCTGTGCTAGGGACATTCACAAAATTTTCAACTTCATTTGTTTTGGGAAATTTTAATTTGTCTTGAAAGGTATTAAAATTACCTTCAAAATGAGGGGTCAACCACTTCATATGAGTAACAAATGGCAAAGTTATGGATGAAAAACATGTATCGAAATTCAACCAAATAATGCCAAAAATTGGGATCCTCTATGGGAAATTTGTACACAGTTATCTATGTTTTGAGCCATTTTCAAATCTGGCGGGGCTCCTAATAAAAATGCGCTTTTACTTCATAGCATGTGTTTGGTATCATTTAAAAGGTATTGTTTCAAAGAAAATGCATATTTTTTTATATCCTTTGAACTTGAACAGAATTAAAGTTAGAGCTTAAAAACTCCACTGGCACACTTTTTAAAAATGTTACAGCGCCCTCAACGTGATCATATATGAAATACCCTACCTGTGCTATACTTGCACAAATTGCTGTCGAAGTGATTATGGTACCTTTCGATAACATATTTTTAACAAAAGGGCAAAGTGCTTACCCGTCTTGAAATCTTCATCTTCTTAGTGCATCCATGGTATATTTCTTCCAATGATAACGTCAGGTCTCTTTCTATTGGTGGATCTTGCTTCTTTCTGCCCCGTCCAGCTAATCCTCCAAACCCCATACTAAGATCACCATCAATTCCATCAAAAAATTCTGAAAGATGAAAAAAAAATGTTATATTAAAGTATGTGTATGCGTTTGTTACTCATAGCCTGGTCCCACTATCATGGCTTCCGACCATTTGTTACTCATGGCCTGGTCCCACTATCATGGCTCCCGACAATTCCCAAATGCATCAGGAGTACATCACAGTGCATCGGATGAGCATCGCCAGAAATGCATACTTGCATTGAAATTTATCACTATACTCTTTAAACCTTGAAGTATGCAACAAACAATCAAACTCTGCTACAAGATCCACAGCACATTCCTTGTATTCTACAATATTATGAACTGGTGGTTTTGTATTGTGTAAGAGACTAGCAATGATTGATTAAGACCAAATCACTGAGTATTGATATCTTTGTACATGAATCGTTCATAATGTTGATATGATTTGTGGCTAATGTTGTTGATATCACATGGACAAACCTTGGAAGTAGGTTTATTTGAATATTCAGCAAGATTGAGTATATCTTGTTCATTTGGAAAAGATGGACTATTTTACTTCCCCGTATGGTCATACTGGTGTTTGTGCGTTAATCAGCTGCTTGTTGCATACTTCAAGATTTACAGAGTATAGGATTTGGGGCTACTGTTTGTTGTACCGAAATGATTTAGTTTCTAGGAGTGAGTTTTTCTTGGAATTTTGGATACTATTTTTTGTATTTCAAGAGTGATTGGCTAAAAATGGGAATTGTGTAAGGAGTATTTGTATTGGGACCATAGTAATGTTTACATCTGAAATGTTTCAGGAGAACATTGCAAAATGTTCGTCAAAGCATTGCCATAAGGCCTAAAACAATTTGTGCAAAATTTAGGGTCGCTTTTTTATTTTTTATTTGTGAACTTTTGCCTAACTCAACAGTGCATTTGGTAAAAATATCAACAATATTCACAGAATGTTACATATTTGCATGGACCAAGTATATATCTTGAATAATTAAAGTACAAAACAATGAAAATATTTATTTTGTTCAGTTTTTTGGTATCCATTTTCAAGAAAAAAAAATAATTAAAAAAAAAGAAGATCTGACTGACCGACCATCAATTTCATATCACCATTAAAGGGCAAGTCAACAACTTTTTTTAGGCCTAATGCTAGCACTGAAATTTTTTGGCAGTTCTCAAAATTGATTAATCTTACCAGCAAATGGATTATCACCACCAAAGAATTCTCTGAAGACTTTGTTAGCATCTCCATGGAAAGTATACCCAGTGGTCCAGGCCCCACTTTCTCCGCTACCTTCTGGGACTCCATTTTTCAGGCCTTCTTCTCCGAACTGGTCATAGACGGCTTTTTTCCTTGCTGCAAAATATAAACATTTGAACAGGAACTTTAAATTGGGAGGGTTTTAGAATAAGTAAGGCCAAGTAAATAATATGTTTGTTTCTGATAATCCTTTCTTCCCAAAAAATTCACCTGAAAAATGCAAATGAAAATTTTATTACTTTTCCAAAAAAAATAAAATATTTCTTCACGCCCCAGTTTCCCCTCGATACACGTCAAGAGATGGCCTCCTTAAGCCAATTATTTTTGAGCATTGATGACGTCCACCCGTCATCTTTCATGTAATCAGATATCCTGAAAATGAGATCAAAGTCTTCTAAAAGAAACTTAAAATTAATGTTTTCAACAGAGCTAGTCATATCTTTCATCCAAAAATTGCCATTTACAAGTACATATCTGATGTTTTTGTAAGCAATATAAATTTTTGATAAAATAAAATATTTTCCTAAGTTCCTTCCATCCAAATATTTTGAAAGCATTAATTATTTTGTAAAGATTAAATTTGTTCCCTTCCTTCCTTCTCCATGTTACATACCAAAGCAGGTCTACCGGAAACAAATAATTAATTTTACTTGGCCCAAATCAAATGTTGTACTTACTTCTTGTATGAACATTCTTGGCACTTGGGGTGAGAGCACTCACATATGGACAGCGATACATAATGCTCTACCCAAAACCAAATTGAGCCCTACATATTCTACTAAAAATAGCTGAATTTTCTGAAATATTTTAGTTCTCTTTAATTATTCTTTAAGTTTCAAAAAGTCATAACTCATGAATTATTCTTTCCCCTTTTCGTATTACTAACAAGCTTGAATAATCACACCAATTACATTTTAAACATTTTAAATAAATTGTCAAGTATCCACTTACGATCACTTAATACATCATAGGCTTCTGCAATATGCTTGTATTTTTCCGGTGCCCCGAGTTCCTGGTTCTTATTAGGATGGTACTTGAGTGCTAATTTGCGATATCTGTGGCAAATAAAAACATGTGAAGTAGTGCTTAGAGAAAGTTATTGAATATTTTAAGATTGATTGCCTGTAGTTGCGTATAAAGAAAAAATGAATTTTAACATCTTTAAAATACATTAAAATAAATGAAGCTTGAAGTCCATCATATTACCCAAGAAATTTGTCATCGACATATGAGACCGTCCATCACAAACCGGCCATAAATTAATGCAGCCTCTTGCCATTTTCACTATTTAAAATATTTTCAAAGACCATGTTATAAGGAATCAAATGACACCTCGATGAATTCACTTGATTTCCAGAAGTCAAGTTATGGTCCATCAAAGGTTGTCGGGAGTAGAATGCATAACTGAGATAAACAAGTTCAAAGATCAGTAAGCCCTATATTTTCAGTATATTGTCTTCAAAATATACAAAATGTATTTCATATTTCCATTCATTTTCTTAAAATAAAACTTTGCTGGTGTTTTGAAATAAGCACAAGGATTGTGAATCTGTCAAAAATCATTTTCGGCAAATTACGATCTTGACATGTATTTTCAACTGTACCAAAAAATGAAGTTTGCTACATTTACTGCTCGTTTGAGATAGACGGTCACATACGTACAATAATTTATCATACTATGGAATTTATCATACAATGGCAAAAACAGCATCTATGGAATCAAACACTTCGGCAAAATAAGTACTTGGTATTTAATTTGAATGGGGTGATGTCCGGCGGTGATGTAGCTTTTTAACAACAGATTGTGCATGAATTATTTCATAAATGGGAAAAATGACTGAAGAGAGTATGGTATTAAAAAATGAAGATCTATGAGTTCAACATTTTTTCCAGGTTACTTACTATCCACAATAAAATCCACTATTACATCACCACTCATTAGGAAGCTATGAAGTTCTACATAGCCAACGGCTATGCGTTCAGGCTTTATAATAAGTGGTGATGTGAGTGGATTTTTATTGTGGATAGTAACATGGTAAAAATCAAGGTCCTAGGATTAGACTATAATTCAACACCATGAAACTCCTTTCCTATTCCTTTATATGGTAAAAGGGACATATTTGAGTGTGTTTTCTCATATTTAAAATACAGATGAACAAATAAATGAGCATTGTCGGGTTATGACATGTAGGCCTATTCTACAGTTAGTGTGAGTTTCATCAACAACTGACCTGAAAAATCATATTGAAAATATGCGCTGAAGGAAATGAGGTCATACTGCCGTAATTTTACTCCGTATAAATTTTGAAAATCTGGTTTGGAGGGTGTTTTATGGTGAATAACTCTCGCGGAGTAATATGTCTATGATTCTAAATAAAATGTCAAAAATGAAACAAGATACTTCAATTTAATAAAGCAATATGTAATCTTCATATTTTTTACACATCATAGCACAAATTCAACCTTTTTAGAGTAGGTTTTTTGGATACCCTGTGAGTAAACAGTCCATCTAATTAAAATTACATGGTTTGATTCACAGTAGCTTTTTAGTGGTATAGAACCTATAGGTACACCAAAGTTTCAAAT
Organism: Ophiothrix spiculata; assembly: GCA_000969725.1. Taxonomy (NCBI): domain Eukaryota; kingdom Metazoa; phylum Echinodermata; class Ophiuroidea; order Amphilepidida; family Ophiotrichidae; genus Ophiothrix; species Ophiothrix spiculata. The sequence continues at coordinate 21,920 of JXSR01S024355.1, forward strand.
GCCCTGATTTTTCAATAACTTGTCAAAATATATAAAATTCTTAACTAAAAGCTGGAAAAAGTATCACTCTGCGCCATTCTGCATTAGAGTTATGCGGGTTTAAAGATTTGCAGTCATCCACCACCAAATAACCTTATATGTGATGACTCACCCCGAAAAGGGGGACTTTGCGACAGAACTCTTTTCAAGAAACAGACCGAAAAGGCAGCAAAAAATAAGGAAAATAATAAGAATTTTCAGAAGATTTTCTGTTGTAAAATTTGATCGCCTTGATCAATTTCAACAAGTAAGGTGTCACATTAAAGCTTAGAAAATGCTGCAACAGATGAAATGATAAACTCAAAATTGATAGTGTCTGCAAAGTACCCCCCCCCCCTTTCGGGATGAGCCATCACATATGTTTTTACTCTTTTGTGACTTTAAGCAAATTGCCAAAAAGATTATTTGCGATGGCTACATAACTCACTCATTTCATTCAGAAAGTAAAAATCACACAGCAAATCATATCTCTATTACCAGTCTCCCTTGATTAAAAAAAACATAAATTTTGATTATTTTTTACTCACAAAAGGAAGCAGACCTTTACGTCCAACCCATGTTCAAAGCTAATAGGGCCATTACTACACCTCTTGAATATTTATAAGTTAATAAAGTCTATTTATTGGTCAAATAGTGTAGAATATTTTTGACTACTTTTCCGTGTGTGTGTAAATATTCAAGTACATCCTCGCTGGGATGCGTTTACGCGTTGCGTCTCTGTGTTTTACACACATGCGGGGAAAATAGTAAAAACTTCCACATGGTACTACTGTATGGCTCAAGGCAAAGTACTAATTTGTTAACTTTTAGATTTATTTCCAAGTTATATTTTGACTTTTTTGAGGTGTAGTAAACAGAGATGCCACTCATTGGTGTTCAAAAAATCTGAAATACTTTTAAAGAATGTGAGAAACCAAAATTGCCTATACCTTTGTACACGAAACAACCAATTTTAAAAAAATCTGAATTTAGGCTTAAACCAATTGAAAAATTCTGAATTCAGAATTTATTCTGAAATGTGGCATCCCCTCAAACCATATTGTATTTGTATACTATCTACTGAAGATAGAATGAGTACCATTTCCTAAAGCAACTTTTGATGATAAATGTAAAATTACTATCAGTTGATGTAATTCCTATTCAAAAAGTTGTTATGAAAATTAAGGAAACAGAAAAGTTACTATCTTTATTAAAAATGTTCCTAACTTTAGATCTGATTTTAATTTGACTATAACAGGTCAAAGGTCAATTACTCACAACTTCATCTACAGAGGACAAAGGGAGAAAAGTTTAAATTATTCACATAAATTGGTCTTAAGTTGTGAAGTTTGATCACTTTCGTCCGTTTTTTTCAGGCAAAACAACGCGGGTTTGTTACAGTTTCATTCTAAATCAACACCACATATTTATAAAATATTATTTGTTATTACAAGAACTATCAAGCATACAATCTGTCAAAATTTGAAAACAAACGAATTGTTCGAACATCATGAAATGATGAGGTTTCGGTGAAAAATGTGTCAACTTTTCGAAGTAGTCTATTGACGTCATAATTAACCTTGATAATGGACGTGAAATCACTAGTAAAGATTCAGGTATAAACTAAAGACTCTATTCCATATGTATGCCAAAAATTGTGATATTCTGATATGTGTGAGTAGGTAAAAACTTGCAGTAAAAATGACGTTCAGCCGAGCGAGACGATTTAGGGACTGTAGCCTTAAGAATATTCCTAAATAGCTTTATTAAATAGAGTCCAGATGATCAATTTTGACGGGGTTTTGATCAAATTGTAGCATTTTTAGAGCTTGTAATCAAGAATCAAAATTGAAAATTGACGACATGTGACTCCTTGATCGAGTCAGATTTGTGCTATCTTTATGTTAAATATAAACATGTGAAGTGCTACTTAAGTTAATTGGGCAGTTGATGGCTTGAATATTGCATACTTGATTGCCCGTCTCGAGACACAAAATAAGAGGAAATTAAATTCATACCCGTATAATATATCTAATGTATAATGCATGTTAGCTTGATAATATTACCTTATTACGTGACATACTTGTTGCAAGTAGTGGAACCTCGTAGATACAAAATCTAATTAACACTGTATGATAATTGTACAAAACCTGGCCTATATACTGGGGTGCAAATGGGGGAGAAGAGGTTGGCAAAAAAGCCAAAACAAAAAGTAGTGCTCCTCATGATATTAGCTTTCCTGACTTTTAAGGAGATGTGTTTCTGTACTGTACTGCCTCAGATCCAAGATCTAATTCCCCACCCTGTCCTTGAAATTCTGGTTAAAGGTACATGGTCCGATTTGTCAAATTTTAGTTTTCACTGTCATATGAAAGAAGATGCTTCAATTTCAAATTTCAGTTAAATTGGAACAACCGTTTTGATTTTAAGGGCAATTCTGTATTTTCCACTTGCCTTTAGATACTTCACTGTGTCAGTAATTTTATGGTTGCCATTATTTAGACATTTTCACTTATATCTCCGAAACGTTACACATTTCAGCTGTAAAATTTCACATGAGTAATGAGAAAAATATGAAGTACCAAAATCTCAGCAGAAAGTATGAAAAAATGCTGACCAAATCGGACATGGACCTGATACAACAAATATGATTATTACAAGATGTTTTTCCCTAAGTCCCAAGAATCATTCACTTTCATTATGCAGTGGCGTAACCAGAGGGTGGGGGGGGGGAGCCCCCCTGACAAAACCCTCGCCCTCCCTTTTTCCCCCAAAAATGAAATTTGCAAAATGATGGGTTCCACAGCTATCAGTTCATAAATAAATATAAAATTCTAGCAATTTAAATGAGGTAATTTTGAAAATTGAATAGGCCTACGTGCAAAATGTGTACATTTTATGACAAAATAGTCAATAAAAAGGGGTAATTAAGAGAAATTTGCGCTTAACGGCTTCTGAATTTTTTTCTAGGGGGCAAAAAATATTTGGGGGGGCTGAAGCCCCCAGCCAACACCCTTTTCGTACGTCACTGGCAGGTTGCAAACATCTGATCAATACGGTAGTACCGTTACTGACACATCAATGAGACAGTTTGTAACAAAACTTTACTGACTCCTTCACATAATACATGTATCTGATTTTTCTTTCTTTTTGTTGTTGTTTTCTTTTTCTTTTCTTTTCTTTCTTTCTTTTTTTCCCCTTTTTTTTTGCTGTTCAGACCCTGGGGTGCACGCGCTCCCTCTGTACTCCCCTGGATACGCCAATGTAAACAAGTTTGCAAAAAAATCATTTCAAGAACCAGCGTCTAAAGGGACATTCATAAAGTTTTTAACTTTATTTGTTTTCTGAAATTTTAATTACATGTACCTTCAAAATGAGGGGTCAACCACCTGGCAAAATTATGGATGAAAAAAAATGCGTTGAAATTCAACTAAATAATGCCAAACAAATGGGATCCTCTCAAGACTCAGGGAAATTTGTACACAGTTTTGCATATCTTGACTCATTTTCAATTCTGACGGGTGTTCTAACAAAAATGCGCTTTTATTTCATATAGGCCCTATAGCATGTGTTTGGTATTTTCAGACATTCATACAAAAATGCTCTTATTTCACAATACTAGTTTGAGCAAATTATCTTTGTGAAAACTGCTCTCTTTTACATGTACTCCAAAAAAATTGAGTAAATAATTTGTTTTGATCTGATGTTGTTGATTATATGTGCATGTATCTTCAGATAATGGTATTTCAGTCTTTTTTGCGAGGCCTTTGAAAATTGTATGCTCTTTTTACATTTAACTTAGGCCCTATAGTTATATGCACGATATCTTCCTCTCACTCCTCTCTTTGGCTATCGAATTGTGGTTTGAGAGGAAGGTAGCATTATTTTTGTTATATTTTTCAGTTAGTTTCTTCATGAAATTGCTCTCTTTCAAAAATTAAGTTGAGCAATATATTTTTGATATTACTGATTCAATTTCTGTTCAATTTTCTTGCTAAATTTGGTTCAATTTTAATGAGTCTGATCTTACAGTCACTGTTGCATTAATTTTAGTATTTTTTCTTTGCCATGTATACCTTCTTCCCACTCCACTCTTTGGCTATCGAATTGTGGTTTGGGAGGAAGGCAAGCCTACATGTATTTTTCATATTTATTATTCTCATATTATTATGTACTGGAGACAAGAACTTGACAGGCCTTTGGCTTATTTTCTTGCTCTCTTCCACAATTTTTATATTAAGTTAATGTGCCATAATGTTTATAATTGTGTACACACTGTATTTACATGTATGGGGATTGTGGAAATAAATAAATTATGTCTTGAAAGGACTTAAGGTATGGTGACAGGTAGATTGAGGTAGATTTTATAAGTCTAAGTCTAAGAGGGTGGGGGTTACTTACATTGACAAGGTATACATATATATTTGTTGCCTTTTGGGGTGATTTTTCCAGGATTTGGGTATATATCAATGGGGTGTTTTTCATCTCAGATGAAAGTCACCCAATTTTCATAAATCGGGTGTTTTTGGGAAAATTTGAAAAAAAAAAGCACTGATGGGTGGGTTTTTGAGCCAAAAATATGTATAGAGATGGTCAGTTTTTCGGAGTCCGGCAGGCACATACCCATACAAAATTTTGTGAAGAACTCCCCCCATCCCCCGGCATCATGTATTCCACATTTTGACACAATTCTTGAACCCTGAGCCCGAGGCTGAGCTCAGACTACCTAAACATCCAATCCAATGCAATGTTGGTCATTGCATTGTGCAATGCAGCAGAAAGAAAGGATTGACATTGATACTAAGCCTACGGCTTCTGTCGACAGGCCTTATGTTGACATAAATGTGGATATAAAGCATATCTTGACATGAATTCTCATTTGTCGACAAAACTGGGCAAGTCAAATTTCATAAAAACTTATGTTTAATTGTCAATTTATGGCTGTTTATTAGCAGTTGAGTTTTAACAAGTGTTTTAAGTGTTGCATGAATAATTTAATACTTATTAGTTGTTCGTTATTTACAAACGTTTTTAAAGTTATTACGATAAAATTATCTCATAAAAAGACTCACACTGCCCACGTCTATAAATTGGGCCAATCAATCTTGGAAGAAACGGACTCACACTCGTATTTGGGTGTTAACATCACCAATGATCTTGGGACAACCATACTGTAAAAGTCTATATTTTCGCGATTTTGCCTCTAACAGACATTTCGCGAGTTTTTATTTTTGCGATTACCAAAATTGAGTTGCATAATATCAACGAGTAATCTTACCAAGTCGCCATTAATGCATTTATCAATTACTTCCCCGGCCCTAGGGGACCCGGGATAGTGCGGTGATTTAGCGGGGGAAGTACAGATTTTCATTGCCCCGCATGCCGGGTAGTTAGCCGAGCTTTAGCCGGGGATGTACAACAGACTGTCCCGGCTATGCCGGGTGTGTAACGGGAGATTTAGCCGGGGTGTACAGATGATTTTCCTCGCACTGCCAGAAAGCCTGTGCCTCACCCAGCTAGATGATTATACATGTAGGGCCTACTTTGTTAAATTTGATAAGATTTACCTCATCTTCATGGTGTTTTTGCTGTCTATTGAACTCTTTTCTATATCTCGTTGTGATTATTCTGCCATTCTGATGCACATTTTTTACCAGTTTTTCATGGGATGACAAACGTTGTATAGGCCTACCACATGGGGCCTATATATTAAGTTCACGAAAATATCAGGCGCATGCGAAAAAAAAAAAACATTTTGTCCATTTGTCTTTGCCTTGTAGGCCCTATAGTTTTATTTACAGTGATTCTTAAAAGGCAATTCTGTTCTGTTTTATTGCAGGGAAATATTGTTTCTAGGTATACATGAAATCATAAAATAGAAAGTAAATCCATATATTCAGTTATAAAACTCTGTTTCAATAGTAGCCTAAAGTAGCCTAAACAAGACGTTGAACATTTTTCAGTCAAATGATCAAGACACTCGGTCAAACAGAAATGATTTAAATTTTGTTTTGTATAGGGTCACTGATCAAGCCAGATACATTTTGTACTTTGATCAACAATAGAATCGGGCCTTGTCAAATTAATACAAAAACCAGAGACTTGTAGCTTGTCCTGGGTTGTATACTAACACAAGTCCCCGCACATTGGAGTCGGGGACAAGGCGGGGATTGTCACACGTAGCCCGGCTATAGGGGGCCGGGACATAGCGGGGGATGTACAGAAAATCTATGCCCCGCCGGCCGGGACATTAGCCGGGTCATTGCCGGGGATGTAACACTAGCAAATTGTACATCCCCCGCTAAATCCCCGCTAGTCCCGGGTCCCCCGGGGCAGGGGAATAAATTGATAAGTGCATAA
>JXSR01S024355.1:31674-44388 GCA_000969725.1 Ophiothrix spiculata
TTACGGATTACCAAAAATGTTTGCGGATTACCAGATTTAAAGACTTGGTAATCCGCAGGATTACCAGATATTTTTCTTTAATTTGCACACTGGTAGCTCTAAGTTGAAGTCTAACGGCGGGTCTAACGTAGTTTCGTGAACAAGCATCGCCGATGCTGGCGCCACACTCTCCCCAGTTTTTGCCCCATGTGTTGCGCCATGTCTTTAATGCTAGCAATGCCTACCAATAAATGTCGTTTCTTCGGTTCTTATTATTAACAAAAATGAATTAATGAAAAATTATAGAAAAAAAACAATATCTGTATTCTGTATGGATGATGCTTAGACACCAGTGACGCATGCTTTTTAAAGACCGTGTGCTTAAATGTCTAAACTCACTTACCTCTCATATTGATCCTTATTTTTGCGTTACTGGTTTGTACAGAGCGAAAAAATGAAATTTGCAACTTTTAAACAACGACCTTCAGGGTTTTAAAAGTTCATAACTGCGGTGTTTCTCAGTCAATTGTCAGAAATAGGGTGTCAAATGAAAGCTAAAACTCTAGCGCTTGTGTTCACAATCTTCAAATATGCCAGTTCGCAAATTCAGAATCAACGTGCATTGTGGGTAATTTCTCACGATCGAGTGGGGGATAAACAAATTCGACTATTAACATATTTTCAATGGAGTGAACTTTGCCGTTTTCACAATACTTATGATTTTTTGCGTTGTAAATCACATTGACAAATGTTCACAATATACTGTAAAACACTTAAATTTCGCGGGGACTTTATTTCGCGAATTCGCAAGAAGTGACATTTTCGCGAGTATTAAATTTCGCGAATTTGAAATTTGTGATGATTATGTATGTCTTCCGAATTCGGAAGGCCATATATTATCTTCTAGTTTCCGATGTTCCTGTCAAAATATTACTAAAATACCTTGAAAATCTGCATGAAAAAAGGCTCCACACATGATGTTTATAAACAATTGTAAAAGTAAGAGGTCATATTGCCGAAATAAATCAAAACTTTTACAAACAAACCCCATTCCATTGACACTTCAATTGCCGATCGACAGCCAGAGTTGCCAGACAATTTGGTTTGTTTACATGATGGACTTTTCCATTGCAAGATAGGGGTGAGCATCAGTCGATCGTCTGGCATAAAATCAAAGTGTTTTAACACATGTTAAAGAGCTCCATTACATTTTTCAATAAACAAACATGAACTTGGACAATATTTTCGTGAGGATTTAATTTCGCGAATTCTTTACCCTTGCGAAATTCGCGAAATTAAATACCTTGCGAAATTAACATGTTTTACAGTATATTCAAAAACATAGGCCTATCTTAAAGGTGCAATTCATGATTTTGAAGTAGCCTATTTTCTAGCTAAATAAACAGAAGAGTGCAACATAAATATATACTGAAAATTTCACTTGATTCCGACCGTTCGTTTTCAAGTAACAAGCTTTTCAGCATTTTGAAAATCCCCATAGACTACTGTGTTGTAATTACTGTCGGGGCCCCGACAATAATTAGAAAATGACACATTTTGCCTTATTTCTCAAAAACGCAAGCATATATGAAAGAATGGTTCGGGGATCGTAACATATACCACTTGAGGATTCTTATAAGATAAAAAACTCCAATTTGATAGAGGTGACCTTGAGGGTGAAAAGTGGATCATGAATTGCCCCTTTAACAACAAAATAACAAAAGAGAGGAAAAATATTTTAGATATATAAAACTAATATTAGCAACATTTTGGTGAAAACGGCAAAGTTCACTCCATTGAAAATATGTTATAGTTGCGCTCTGTTTATCTCCAACTCGATCGTGAAAATTACCCACAATGCATGCCGATTCTGAATTGTCGAACAGGCGTATTACGTCTGCGTATTCCGTATTGGCGTAGGAGCCATTTGTACGAGGTGAAGCGATACTTTTTTTTGAGTCTTTATTATACTTCTCTTCATCAGGAGTTGTCTGATTTCACTGTGTAATTTTGGCTGTAATTTTTTCATTAAAACTTCAACAATTTCATCCAATTTACTGAAAAAAACAGCACATTTGGCATTCAATATATATGGGCTATCCAAAATGTAATCATGACCTCATTTCGCTGGAAAAATGTGATAAAAACTAGTAATTTTTTGTGGGTTTTCGTAACAGAACCAGTGTTCCCAATGTGCAAAATTGGGTGTTTTTTTGAAAGTTTTGCCAAAAAAGCACCCAATTTGCCCTAAATTGGGTGCTTTTTCTACAAAAATGGAATAGAGATGGGTCACATTGAGGTATTGAAGTCTTTTTCGAGCATCCACGTACAAATATTTTTAAAGAACCACTCTCTCCCCCCCCCCCCCGGGTATTATTTTTACGGCTTGACTGAGCACATAATCAGTGTTGCCAACAACTCTCAGCTCAAAACCATGACAAATTACAATTTTTACCTCATTTAGCTGAAAAAATGCGATGGAAAAAATGTGATGGAAACTAATAATTTCTTCAGTTTTATTTTCTTAATGTCTGAATTATCTTAATGCAAGTAGGCCTATTAGGCCTATAATCAAATTAGCTGAATGATGCTTTTCAGCATATAACAGGTTCAAAATCTGTAAATAGATAAAGTAAAGCTGCTGCGGTCAGATGCTGACAAAAGTAGCCCAATTGTAGGTCATCCACGCAGGATTATTTTACCTGCAACAATCAAATTTAATAGTACAGTCATGTGGACCTTTTATTTTTATGTCATGACCTTGAAAAGGTAAGCTTGTATCAGCATGTCAAGCATAATGTTTTAAATTTTAAAGAATTAAAATAATAGAATTGCAAATGAACTCTTATTAGGCTGCAGATTTTGGACATTTTAAAGCACTTGTTTTTTAACCTGAGACTCTCATAGTCCCGTTTTAATACTTGTTTTGGTACTCCTTCTGTCCAAAAGGAGTGCATCAATTTAAATCATTTTAAATATGAGTGCTAGTTCCAAAACGAGTGCTATTTAGTTTACAATGTCATTTGCATGTTGCAGGCTTGTTATTTACTGAACCCATGCATTGAACTTATTGTGGCCCCTACAAAATTAATCCCACTTATTTGATATTTTGATTTACCATATCCCGGTATTATTATATCTCTCTGTCTCATAGAAATTTAAACTGATCGTTACCAACCCAGACCGACCTGTAGCGAGTGGTCTTGAAGTGACAGCTACTGTTGAATTCTGCACCGACGAGGCACAGAATTATCAGGATAGGCTTATCCTCCTGATCAATGAAGATGTCATTGAGATACCACTATGTGTGTAAGTACTGACAGAGTATTATGGTTGTAATTGTTTGAGAAATAGGTCCCTTGTAAAATATTGCTGGACCTATATTTGAAAATCTTAAGCCCCTTCATTAGTTGTATATGTATTTAAGTTAATATGAGGCTTTACAGATGTAAGAAATTCACATCTATTTTTAGTTTCATGGTATAATTTCATTTCAATAATTCATGCATTAGCAAATTTGGTGAGCAGGGATGTAATGGTGCAAACTGCTGGTCTTATATTACCATTGGGATATAGAGCATCATTGAAAGTAGGGGAACAAATTTTAGGTCAGATGACCCAGAAACTCAATTCCATCAGTTGCCATTGAAGATTGGTGGATGCTGGTCGCAGGCCACCATACACTTAACATGTAAGTCATGAGAAATTTGTTTGTTCTTTTTGTCATATTATGTTGTATGATCTCTTTCTTTTTCCAAATACAGGTTCAGCCCACAACCGTTATTGGAATTGGAGAGTCCTGTAGATTTTGGCACCGTTGTACGCAACAACAGAGTGCTGGCCAAAACGGTGACACTGTACAACCATGGTTCACTTCCGGGTCATTATAAGATCCAATACACAGGATCACAGCCACTCACAATATTTCCTGTTGTAGGGACACTCAAACCAAAGACAGCACAGGTTATCAAGGTATGTAGGCCTACAGCAAATAGATTTTGATGTGAAAACTACATGTAGGCCAAAAATGTTTGAAGTGCACCCGGGCTCAGACACCAACATTTCTATGGCACTCGATTCCTGTATTTGTACATTATAAAAATAAAAAGAAGATGTGATGAACAAAATGGGGAATAACCCACTCATGGGTTGAAAAGGGGCAGGGCTAGAATGTTTATTTTGCAGGGTTATTTATAAGGTTTTTCCGCGTCTGACGTAACCATATTATGCAGACTCCGAATTTTCATTCATTGTATTATAACTGCGACTGTTGAAAGAATGTCTCTCAATACCTGAATATTGTTAACGTTTGTCTCATATATCTTTTGACAGCAATTTCCCAAAAATTTTGCTATCCTTCACAATATAATCAGCAAAATACAACTGTATTTACCCGCGCGATCAGATTAATGTAAAATAAGGAAAAGCAAGCTACAATTACTTGACTACAACGCAATATGCATCTTACTTTTTTGCCAAATTTTGTGTACTCAAGGAATAGCAGTTGACTGACTTGATAGCCGCACTCTCAGCCAAATTACCAATCTGTTGCCGGAGTACGGTAAAATGTATTAAATGGTATAGATAACGGTTAATCAATTAAAACGGTTAACAAATGTGTAGTACGTGGCCATACTTTTTAACTTCTTGAGGTTTACATATCAGGAAGTAGTTGAAATTTCTGATTGTGTATCCATACCCAACCAGAATTCTAGTACCCTACCCCTTAGTGTACCTACAGGTAATACGTTTGTGAAAATTTAGTCTGAAAATTTTTGAGTGTAAGGTCCACAAGGTATACACACGTACATTGTTCTCGTTCGGGCCCGGGGGGGGGGGGGGCGCCCGAAGAAAAAGGTAGTACGCATGCTCGTAAGAGCACCTCAAAATCTGAACCTAAATGTCGGAATCATGTACAGCAAATTCTAACCCTTAATGGCGTAAAATATTCAAAATCATTCCCTAACTGTCGTAATACACTAAAATTGACCCCTAAATGGCGTAATGGACATTTGACCCCTTAATGGCGTAACACACTGAAATGGACCCTCAACGACGTAACTATTAATCGGCCATAGAAACATGAATATAATACATTTGAAGCCATTTCTGTTGTATTTCAGAATAGGTGGCTAAAAAAGCGAAGATATCGTAAAATGCCGACCCTTAATGTTGAAAGTTACCCTGAAAAGGCACCCCTTTTTATAAAGACGTCGACAACGCCAACCGGTCAAAATCCAACCTTTTTTCTATGTTTTTTCTGACGAGCATGCGTACCACTTTTTTCTTCGAGCTACTTCCGGGGTTCACGTCATTATAGTAGACTAACTCAGCAGTGTCAAGATCTAATCCAGAGGATCACCACCAACCACAACAAAATTTTGTTTACAAAGCATGATTTTCTTTCTGTAGATGAGACATAACTCTATGATTAGGAGCTAAGAGGTTAAAAAGTTCTAGTACTCTTCAATAACGAAATATTCAAGTACCTTACAAATTGGACTCATGACTTGTGTCTATAGTTTGGAGTCCCAACCATCAACAGTATTTACACCCATATGCTATTGGTATGCAGATTTACAAAGTAATCCATTTAATTTTTATGTTTTCACAGATTGAATTTGTCTCCAAGAAAAGTGGAGTTTTGCAGGAACAAGCTCAGTAAGTACATATTTGATAGATGGGGGAGGTGTTGGCGTTGTTTTTCTTCCCTTGCCTTTCACCACCAGGACCATTGCAGCCCAGGGTTCAATTCCCAGACGGACCTAGGTTGTATGTTAATTTGGTTGTCGATCCATGCTCATCCTTGCAGGTTTTCTCAAAAGTTCTTTCCATTATTCTTTCTTTCAGATCATGGAGGCATCCCTTGAATTTAATGCATATGCACTGTTGGGATTAGCCTGGCTTTCTGCCGAATGTTATAAATAAATAAAGATTGATCAAATTAAGTGTAAAATTGTTGCATGATGACGAGGGGGAATGGGAATTTTAACTTTGTCTAACATCTGCTAAAGACGCAGCTAGCATCTAGCTAGACGCTGACGAAGACGCTAAAGTTGTAAATATTTTAACTTGCTAGTGTCTGGTAAGCATCCTGAAATCGTCTAAAACCAAACCAGACGCTAGCTAAGCTGTGTCTTGTAAGTATATCATGGGCATATGTAGTTCAACAGGATTTTGGCAACTTAAGCTACATTGTATTATTCAAGTCACATTGTGAAAAGCCAAAGCCACTGTCAAGTTTTCAGGACCAAGTTCTTGTTTGTGTGCATGTGGGGAGGGGAGGGGGGAAGGGACCATGCATTTTGTATAGACCATTCCAATAACTGACATACTCCCGCTGTTGATGGGGTAAATCCACAGAATCGGACAAAGAATTGGAACTCAGAACGAGGACAAGTATGATATGTCCCTACTTGGCTTCCTTCTGAGTTCCGATTCCCAGTCCGATTCTGTGGATTAACCCCATTAACTGCGTAAGTATGTCAGTTGTAGGAATGGTATATTGTGTGCTGTAAATTTAGATGTAAATTATGGAATTGGCAAAATACACTGTAAGTCTATATGCGAATCCAATTTACTTGTTCTTATAGAGTGCAGCTGGAAGCTCAAGACCCTACTACCCTCGTCATCAAAGCTAATGTAGTAGAAAGATCACTGGAGTTACTCTCTCCCACAGAGCAAGGTTTGAGGCTAGATTGCATCAAGTTTGGATGTACTTACTATGGCACTGACAGGACAGAGGTGGCTATTTTGTATAACAATGGGCCCGATCCAATCAGCTTTGTCACTGTGTTACATGAGGAAGCAGAAGGGATGGAAGCAGTAAGTCTTGATCAAGGACGTAAAAAAGGCATTTTCAATAGCGCCCCATGGGCCGAATCAAGCCCGCCAACTACTTCACTTTAATTTTGTGCTTTGGTCACTTCAAGAATACAGAAATTTGAAAATCTCAGTGGCATTTGGCTCTACAACATGTAAACGTGAACTGCTTTTGGCCCTAAATTGCCCATCAAGAAATATAATTGATATCCCCTGCTCCACACTTATAGCCACTATTGTTACTAATGGTGGGCATGTTATTTTACCTACCTATCTTTTGTAGGTTGTCCATAAAGTCTATCTTCTAAATAAGCTCCCTGAAAATCGCGTCCAGAATATTCAAACAATCGAGCTTCTACGTAGTCCGTGCATATGCGTAATTCATGACCATCGTTATTACTGGTCAATTTTCCCCAGTGACAAGATTTTAATTGGCATGAGGATTGCGGTAACATTCAGTCACATCCAACTGCATGAATTGCAGTGGGTCTCGTACAGCACAGATTACTACTTGACAACACACGTTCAATGAGTAAAAACCCTGCGAAACTGGGACTGTTGGAAAATTTACAGTTCATATTGGACACGGGATTGGACATATGTGACCTGCTCTGTCGAAACCCGGACAAAGTCGCACAAATCCCTTTTTCAACTTTAACCAAATTTAAAATGGCAAAATTATAAGCTTTCTAATGATATATCACACTCCAGGATCACTCAATGTTTTGTATGTCAAAAAGTGATATTTAGGTTGAAAATTCCTTTGTTTTCTATTGATTTGTGACAAGTTTATTGGGCTATATCTCCTTAAGTGTTCTGGCGACTTTGTCCGGGTTATGTGGAAGCAAGTCACATATGCATATTTAGCTCTGATATAATTGCAGTACTTACTAACAGGTATGGTGATGGATGCAATAGGTCAGGTTGGTTTGCCTATTGAATAAAATCATAAATGCGTATGCCTTGGGCATCAACTATAGATTTATGTAGTCTGTAATTGCCCAGCAAGGCAGCAAGTGTTATCGATTGTTTTAAATTGGTATTTGTTTTGGGCCAAGATACTTTCCTGAACTGAAGCCCCCCAAAAATTGATAAACTCAAACACTGCATTAGCTTTGTATATTGTGCATCATGTAATCATTTGAGCTGTAGACTGTTAACCACAATCATGGATCGGACTAGTATCACATTTTTTAATAAAAACATATTTTGATTCTCTCCATCAACCAGGGTTCAGATGTCACAAAATCCACCCTGGCAACTCTTGCCGTCAAAGGCCTCGACAAAGTCCACAAAAACACCAACCAACTGATTTCCATGATGTCCACCATACCTAATCAGGGAATGTTGGCACCCTATCAGAAAATCCCAATGTTCTTTCGCTTCAGTCCACGGTACAGCAATGCGCAAGTAGGATGGAAAGGCACGACAACACCGCCACCTAGGCAGGATTTTGCGCTATTTATGCAGTTTGCGGTGATTGGAAGCAGCAAAGGATTTATCAACGGAGATGTGGTCAATGGGCAGGGAAATGTAGCAGGTATAGAAAAATAATTTGATTCAATACTTACTAAAAGACCTGTACTCTATAAACCTTGAAGTATGTAACAAACAATCAGACTCTGCTACAAGATCCACAGCACATTCCTTGTATTCTACCACATTGTGAACTGGTGGTTTTGTGTAAGAGACTAGCAATGATTGATTAGGATTAAGACCAAATCACTGTGCATTAATATTTTTGTACATGAATCGTTCATGATTTTGGTATTATTTGTGGCTAAATTTGTTGCTATCACATGGACAAACCTTAAAAATAAGTTTATTTTGTTATTCAGCAAGATTGAGTACATCTTTTTATTTGGAAAAGATGGACTATTTTACTTCAACGTATGGTCATATTTGTTGTTGTGCGTTAATCGGCTGCTTGTTGCATACTTCAAGATTTATATACTATATTTAGTTGTTTTCCAGGAGGCTGTGATGTGTTATCGTAATCATAGCTCGGAATCACACCACAGGAGTTCTTGAGCCAAGGTTACAATGTGTTAACTTTGTTTGAACTTCATTTTACAAAATATTTCCTCACTTACATCAAAACCGTGTCATTCGTGAAGTACAAAGTAAGCAGCTGATGAATGCACATAAACAATATGACCATAAGGGGGAAATCAATTATCTTTTGAATCATAACAACATACCCACTCTTGCTGAGTATTCAAATGAACTTATGCTTAAGGTTTATCCATGCGGTAGCAACAAAAATAGCCAGAAAATGTGCACATTTGCATAGGCATCCCAGGCTGATTTATACACTTTGTGTGAGTAAGTAGCGACAGACAATTTGTAATATTAAATTCTGAGCTTCTTTTGAGATAATGTTGATCAGTCCAGGTATTACGATCATCGCCTAATATGATAAACGCGTGTGTGGGGGGTGAATGCGCGCGCTTGATGGGCATTTTATGAGAAAATGCATTAAGCGCTAATGGCAACACATACGATAAGAAGATTAGTAAGAAGTCATTGTTGCCTGATAATAGTTGTTTGCGTAAAAGTAGAAATAATCTTATTAGATTGGATCACGCTATTACGCAGGTTATTAATGGCCATAAGTGCGTGTTGCCATGATGTCAATGTTACCTTTTTATTTTTCTCATCAGGTACTCCCAAACTAGAGATTGCCCTGACAGGATCAGCACTCCCAGTCCTGCTACACATCTCGCCACAGAGCCATTTTGACTTTGGTGATTGCCCAGTTGGTGATCATGTGGACGCCCTATGTAGTCTACGCAATGATTCGTCACTGCTACCGGCCGCTTATACATTTCAGCGGGTGGCGCAATTCAGCGTCCATCCAGCAACGGGAAACCTAAAGCCAGGAGAATCACAAGATTTGATTTTCTCATTTAAGGTAAAGTTTTTAGAGATCACGTTTTTCTTAACCCTAACTGATCATTTAACTTTTCTCGTTTCTATTCTATCTCCTCGAAAAGGGAAAGGTGATGAAAAATGTGAATTTTGATTCGAACCAGGGACCTCCCGTTTCCCAAGCAAGTGATACCCGTAGCAATTAAGCCATCACGGAGACGCTGCCTGGCCAGCGATTTGGTCCCTGCATATAACCATCGTCTGTGGCGTATCTGGACTTACCTCATTTTCGTGATTTTCTAATGTGAGATTTGATCCGGTGAGGGTTAAACCCTTTATTATTTTCAGTAATGATTTTTTGTCCATTTATATCATAGTGTATTTTCTTGTGTTCTTCTTGGCTGGGGTGTAATGATGGTATGATATGCATTTAATTGTATTGGATTAATTTGAGTCCTGATTAGTTTTTGTTTCTGTTGGTTTTGTCAGATATTTTACAAAAAGTGCAGTATTTTAATGTTACTTTCAATTAAAGCCGCACAGCACAATACTGCATCTTATGATGTCAGGATTACAATGTATGTATATTCATTGTTATTGCTATGGAGAAAATAAACTGAAACTGTATAATTAATGCTTATCATCTATTTCAGCCCAATCAATATGGCTCTTTCAAGACGCTGCAAGAGATGAACATTCTGGGAACCGTGACTGATGACGTACCAAATGAGTCGCCAACTTCCACCCATTTGGAACCTATACATACAATGCATATATCATTATCTGGTATCAGTAATGCACAATCAACAAAAAGACAACCCAAATTCAACCCAGGTAAGCAAATGAAGTCACAAATATGAAAATGCAATTATATCCTTAATGCTATGGTCAACGGCTAGTGTCTGTAAATCGGAAGGAAGTCGTAACGCTGAAACATCAGTATGACATCGGTGAATGCTTGCATTGCCCAGTCAGCTGCCGGATGTAATTGGACTATAATTGTCCAATCACTGGCCGATGTCCGTTCAGTGTCGTCTGAATTTCTGACGCCATAAATGCATAATTGTAAAGGTTATGTGACCAGGGTATAATGCTATTCTTACCATCAAATAACCAATAATGTTGTATTGGTGTAAATCAAAGTTATGATTTATATTATTGTGTGTACACTCATTCATGTGGGTTGTTAACAATGAAGGGTTAAAATGAATCTAAACCACCAGAATAAATTTAATTACATGAGCGAACTGACATTATGGGTGTAACCATCACCCTTCAGCTGGGTTGTGATGTAGACCTTGATGCTAGGTGGAAGTGACATCATCAGATGTTGGTGACAACATCAACTTGGGAGGAATTTTCTTTATGGTTCTGTCCCAGTCATTTGACAGGTGTAACTTTTTGTATTTTTGGGGATTTTGCTACACTTTTAAGCTTTATTTAAAGCGTTTCCTAAAGTTTTTAATTCTAAGTGGAATCTAGGCTACTCCCTTTGAGTTGATTTATTCTGGTTATTTTGATTCATTTTAACCCATTGTTATAACTTTTATTGTTTTAGATATGGAATAATTCTTGGACATGAGAATTCAGAGTTTTGCACAACACAAGCAGGTGTGCATTTTATACAAGGTACAAGCTTTACAGGTGCATACAATTATGTCCCAGTGCTATGAGTTGATTTCAATTGATTGGAAATGTTTTTGCATATGTGTCCTGTAAGCTTAGTGTCCTTTGATTGTCAGTCATAACCTGTGGATATGTACTTGTTATGTTTGTGATGATAATAAACCTTACTAATTGACACTTTTTTTCACCGATTCAAAATTGTACCCAATAGGCATCACACCGCTGGTCGTCGGAGAAGTTGGCCAATTCATCAACGTGACCACAGACGAAGCTCAAAGTTACAAACCCCGTGCAGCCATGCTTGGTGCTCCAAAGACAAAGGGTCTCCACGCAACGAATACATCCAAGGCGAATGATTCGTCGCTCGTTGCGTATCCTAACGACAGAGCCGGGAGTATCAGACCAAGTTATAGAAGAGACCAGTACAAGTGAGTATATACTACATTCTGTCCTAAAAAGTAAAAACGTAGTATGTGCAGGGGAGATACATTGCAAGTTACTTCCTTTTCCCTTGGAGAAATCCTGCAGAAATGAGCAGATGATCAATTCTCTTCCATAACTAAAGGCAGTATCTACTATATCAAATATATGTACATACTCCTTTTTTGCATGGGGATGAACTGAAGTGAATTTTCAAATATTATGTTTATGAGAAGTATCTACTTGGCTTTATAAATGCACATACTGCATTTTTGTCTCGCCTGAAAATTTTCAGAAGAGATATAGCAATGCAATTTTCCGTCCGCCGTCCGGAGCATATCTCAAAAACCGCATGCCCTACGTTAATGATATTTGGTGACTGGGTAGACCCGGAGCCGAACTGGATCCAGCAACAATTTCTGCGCAAAATATGCTAATTAAGTACCTAATTTGCATAATTTATGCGTAAAATGCTTTAAATGGCATATTTTACAAATCGTGCACCCTACATTCATGAAATTTGGTGGGTAGGTGAAGAGAGAGCTGCGCTTGTGCCAGCTGCAATCTGAGCACAAAATATGCTAATTAAGTACCTAATTAGCATAATTTATGCATAAAATGTAGCTTATTTTTCAACTTTGTCCGATTTCAAAGGTTAAGGTCTCAAATTGTTCGTTTTGGACCAGCGATCAAAAGTGTCAATGGTGACCCTGCCGTCCTACCTTAAACTGGGGTCAAAGGTCAAAAGAAAGGTCAAATTTTCAACTTTGTCCAATTTCAAAGGTTGAGGTGTCAAATTGTACGTCTTGGACCAGCAATCAAAAGTGTCAATGGTAGCCCCGTCGTCCAACTTTTCCGTTGGGGTCAAATTTTAAATTTTATCCGATTTCAACGATTAAGGTGTCAAATTGTACGTCTTGGACCAGAGATCAAAAGTGTCAATGGTGACCCTGTCGTCCGACCTTTCCCTTGGGGTCAAATTTTCAACTTTGTCCG
>JXSR01S024358.1:54952-69379 GCA_000969725.1 Ophiothrix spiculata
AACAATTTTTTGTGACACGTAAATTGAATGTAATGTACAAAAGATTGGCTTTTGTAAAAGAAAAATAATGGTGAAAATGTGTTAATAAAATTTCATTAACACAACTGAACTCAATTGGTGATTGATCCTAAACAAAAATATTCTCAAGATGAGAAATTCTAGATCAACCTTGGACCTAGTTTATGATTTGGTCATGGTGTTTTCTGTGACCTACTTGTCTGTTGATCTTTAATGTAATGTAATTAAATCCCTGTATACAGAACTTTCAATTATGGTGATTGTTCACAGTGATTTGAATTTTTCAAATTGCTTTTTGTAAAACTTACTGCATTCCTATGAGACATTGATAATTTGATTTTTTAAAAGCTGAAGTATGAACTGAAACCTAACATTGGTTTCATAGAGTTAATTGTAAAACAACAAAATGCTTTGCAGCAAAGCATTTTACTTTTTAGGTAAAACCTAAAAAGCGCACAAGTAATGATTCAAGGTTGTATTTCACCGTTTTTTGTCAACACCTGTTGCACATAATCATCGTTCAGCAGTGCAGCAGGCAATCACATAATTTCTCCATTTAATGCTATTTTGATCCAGATATGCAATGGTCGTGGGGTGGGTGGTTGGATATGGTGGATTAGGAAGTACGCGTATCATAGGCTTGCCTGGCTACAGAGCTATTGCTCTGTCCCCAGTGGCACGTATGTTCAATGGCATTTATAAGTTGTAATATTACATAATTATAACCCTCCCCTCCCCATTTCACCCATTTGCACATCCAGGGGCACACATCCGAAGCAAACATACACTGCAAAATGTAATGCAATTAACTGCCATACGACCCAAAAATCGTTTGTTGCTTTATAAATACCCTCGTATTCGTTCAAAATTCCGGTATCGCTTTAATTGTATACTAGTCCCAAAACTGAAAATGAGGATAATGAGCTTTATTCCGTTGTTGAGTACCCTGTTATATGTGCGGTAGAGCATGCCATTTTATTCAATTGGCTCATTTGCATTCCTGTGTATAAGGAAAAAGTTGACCGCTGACTGACCGACCTTTCTCAAGGTTGCAAACAAATCATGGCCCGGGATTGCTCAATATAATCCCTAAAGTTGCTCTGATTCTATACAGTAGCCAGACATATAATTCTACATAGTATGTAAAACGTTTGTGTTCGTGTTGCAGTATGGGAACGGGTCAGTGTAATAGTAAAGCCAAGTTAATACGTCATCAATTCATAATTTTTCCACAAAACTAACCATTAAAACCATACTAGAATTCAGATTCATAAAACAACGACTGAAATTTGTATTCAAATACGATATCTTCCTATATGTGCAGTCATTTTCGCCAGGCGATCTTTTTTGACCAAGATACTTGGAATAATATCCATACCAGGAAAATGCTCTTACTATGCTAAATGGAATCGTGTGACCCGAAGAAATGTTTTGTGGTGCTGCACACATTGACCTACGGTGGGTCATAGCGTCCAGTCCAGATAGCATTTGGTTGCAGGATGTTTGTCTTTGTCACCAAGCTAGCTCACCTGTTGCTAGTCATTCTTATGTACAAAAGAAAACACGCACAGAAGTATTTACAGCACATGATTGGTTAATTTATTGAGATGCAATAGATTTGTGTCAAGGCATGGTATGAAAATCAAATAAACATCCAGAATCACAATATATTGGTTTTATTTTTTGAAAATCTTCTTCTTGGGATATCCTTCTGCTTATATCTCACACGGTGAATACAAATTTCTGGTCAAAGAGAGGGAGACAAATTTCTTCTTATGCTTCTGTTCAACTCCCATCTCTGAACTTATTGCTCTGTACTAAAAGTGCTATCTCTATGATTGCACTGTATCCATAAAGCACCCACAAAATGACCAGCATACAGGACATTGGCCTATTTGATTGATGTGCAGTGTTATTTGATTTCATTAGCAAATTCCCATTCACACTTTATCCAGACCTTGCGTCTTGACCATCACTGTATTTTGCCCACTGTCTGTACTCATCCCACACCTGACTTTTTCAGCTTGCCAGTATCGCATTTATAATTTGTGCAAACAGGGAATACAGAACGGGTTGGAGCAGCGTATCTTCCCTCGCATTTCACCAATGCGGCCCAGGTTCAATTCCCAGTCGGACCTAGGTTGTATGGGACTTTGGTTGTCCATACTCGTACTCACAGGTTTCTCCGAGCACTTTGGGTTCCTCCTGCACCTAAAATCAAAATTTCTTTTTTTGATTTTTTTTCCATTAGCCTGGCTTTCTGCCAAATGTTATAAATAAATAAAAATATTTATCATATTGTTGGGATTTTGGTCCAGTTAGCCTGCTATGTCAACAATAGATTTGTTGTCTAAAGGAAAGCTGAGTGACCAGGCTTGATCATTAACATAATTCAACATTAGGAGTAGAAAGGCAAAGATGATTTAGTTAATATGGGTGGCCGGACACCTGCAACAATTATGCTCAATATTGATCAAGATGGTGGCATTGATTACGAAGTAGAATTGAGTAATGGCAGTCATGCTTCTGATAAAAATGCTCATAATTACTTAGTCACATGGACTTTTCAAAGCTGTTATGTTCATTTCACTTTAGTATGCATCTTTACTACATAATTTACAAATATGTTTAGAAAATAAATTATTTTATTAACCAAATAACATCAATATTCACATGAGGCATATGCAATCATGATATCAAATGAATTGTGCAGCATATGTAGCACTGTAAAATTCAAAATGTCACAGGAGCCAAATTAGGAGATGTCAGAAACGCTGTGAAATGTTAGGATGGTACCATGTATTATCATATGCACACATATGCAATCATTTATTTCAGTTGAATGTACGTATAAGCCGTACAAAGTCAAATGCTTTTTTTTTAAATCCCCTATGCCTATTCTCAATTTAAAATCTCCTGGGAAATCCACAAGTTAAAAATGGCAGGTTTTCATCTGGTTTCGAACCAAGGACCTCTCACACCCCAATCGCATTATCACTATGTCAAGCCACTGAGCAGGTGCTGCCATGGCAGCAATTTCATGATCATTAACAGATTTTTGCAGATAGTGGTATTTTATTGTTTGGTAGGGTTAGGGTTAATAAAAAAAAATGAAGGATCTGAAAACTCTTATTGATACAACAAAATAAATACTTACGAAGGCTAACCACATCATTACATTCTGTTGAAATAAATTTCTGCCATAACAACCATAACAAAGATTAAATACTTGTCTTGTTTGAAAATTACCTCTTTCATACTATATAGAACAATTTTTATTGCCTGATATTTGTCTAAAACTGACACCTAAAACCATTAAGAATCCATTTTGGTAGAATTCTGCTGAAATGGCCTTGACTTGTCTTGAAAATTTACATCTAAAAATTGATTTCAAACAATATATAAATGACTTTTTGTTTAACTATGGTAATAGAGTGATAATATATAAGTGCTATCCTTTAAAATCTCAATCACTTCAATAGAAATTGTCAAATGATGTCACTATTTAAAGAACAAAGATAAAAAATAAATAAGTGTTTAATGGATCATGATATATAGGGAAATACTCTATTAATGGATCATATATGAGGAAACATATTCTATTAATAGAATAAAGTGTGATGATATGAATATTTTTGAGCAGCAGCAATAAAGATCAGTATGGTGAAGGCTAAAATTAACATAAAACTTTATTTTTAAAACCCCAGGCATTAGTGGTTCATTATTAGACATTACATGATGATGCTTTTACTTCGACTGGAGATACAAATTAGCTAGCTATAAAAAAATAATACAAATACAATGGATTTTTTTGACAAAAAGAAAGTCTTAAACACAAAAGCCAGTGAAGTAAGGACTATTAACATGAACAATCAAACTACCTAGAAACTGATCTGCTAATGACTGTGTTTGCAGATTTTGTTTCAAATGGTTTTAATCGATAGTGCTGTAGTAAAAAGATCTAAATGAACCACACTTGGGAAAAACCTACTTTCCTTACATTCAATTAGAAAATGTAGTTGTCGATTCATCATCGATTTAAAAAGAGTCTGCTTGTCACAGAAAAACATCCCAACATTCTGATCAAATCAAGACAAATATAATCTTAACAAGAAGACCACTTAATAAAATTACATTATCCTTTAGACTGTGTTGGGATATACCAAAAACGATCAATTAATGAACATTTTCTTTGTATAATCTGATTGATAAAAACAAAATAAATGTTTCTTGAAAGAATTTGATTTTTAATATCAAAGTCATCATACTATTTCATAAGAAAAATTGCAGTTTTGAAAATCTCATATGAAAACATATTTTAGATAAGTCATCGCTTATGTGAAACTAAATTCTTGGAAATTCTATCAACCCTATAATAAGCTCCAGCATTTAAGCTCCACAGGCAGTATACAAACCAGATACCTGGAAAATAATATTTAGTCAAGACTTATGTTTCATCTTTCTTATCCGTCTGGCTTATCTCTATTGGATTGTTGATAGACGGAAAGCGGATCAGGCAATACACAATTGGATGACTGGTATAGCTACCAGTCATTGCACAATTGGTTGATAAGCTATGGAGCACAGACACCAAGGAGAAAATGGACTATTACAAAACTGATTGAAATTGCAAGACTGCAGATGTGCCTTACAGGGAGGTTCAATTACTCATATTTTGTTTTCATAAAAACTGTCTTGTTTTACTTTTGATAACTGATAATAAGGTTTTCCAGGACATTTATTAAAATATCAATGCCAAGTTGAATGTCTAGATAATGAGAAAGTGGTATATATAATTTGACAATTGAAATTAAATCATTTGTGGTTCGGTTTTATCAGATCCATTTTTTATCTTTTTAATTTGACTAATATTCTCCAAATGAAAAGTAAACCATTAAGATTTCACCAAGTAAGCTATATAAAAGAAGGTTTTGGCCAAATAAAGCACTTGTTTAGAAAACTAAAACAACAAACCCATTAGTATGGATATCAATTCTAACATCATCGTTTGAAAAGAAAAATTGTTCTTCTCCTACTTCTCTTTGAATGCTGTGTCTGAGAAAATTTAGTAAGTTTTGACATTTGATTTTAGAATCTTATCATGCTGGCCCATAGGGCTGTAATATGGGGCAAGCCATTTACCTATGAGATCATGTATTTTCATTTCTTAAAGATGTAAGGGTTTAGACAAAACATAAGTTACAACATGAGACTGGGTAGACTTTGATGTGATACTAATTTTGGTATCATTTTTAGCAGTAATTCAATTTGGAAAAAAAATCTTTCAAATAATGCTTCTTTTACTGAGGCTTTTTGGAAGGTAAAATTGAAATGACGTTATGTTTCAATGCTAATGGCTTTCTATATGTACCTCCATACTAAGAGTATCACAATTACGATTGGAATCAGGATTAAGATTGGATTTGCCATAATGGATGTAAATTTACATTAATTTGCAGTTTGATGCTAGTGTTCCTGTACAAGAATCTTAAATATGGATCACCTGATTTGCAATGAAAATAAACATAACTTAGTATCATTTTAAGTGAATTTCAAAAATAAAGATAAATATTGGAATCAAAAGTTTTAATGATTACTTTATGTCAAGTTTATGATTTCAAAGCAAAAACATATAAAATTGATGCCACTGCATAATAAAATTTAAACCAAAAATGATAAACCCTATTATACAAAAGCACAAGATTATTTGAATGGTATGTTTCCATATATAATGTGTTATCATCAGACACACAAAAAGGGTTTTAGCAACATATGGTACGAACAGTTGCTTATCTGATTGAATGTTCTGTCTATCAGATAAGTGCAAACATACTATTGGTAAATTTTCTACTGTTATATCACTATGGCATTGTATGCTAATTCAATGTGAATTCCCCTATTAAATTATATTCATTTCATTCCTTTCCATAAACATCACATAACAACCAAGGCTGTAACAACCATACCCTGAAAACATGAACGTAGACGGTAGCTTACATAATCACAAGGTAGGCAGTAAATGTTCCACCCGCATAACCCCATTCAGTAGTATTCAATAACAGATATGTTGCCTTGCAGTGTTTTCATTAATGTGACTGTTTGTCACTTCCAAAACTGGCAGAAAAAATTGTCAACGTCATAAATTTTCTGAGACAATGTGCAATGTATCGCAAGCTTAATTGCATATTTTGCAGTTGAGTTTGTAGATTACATCAAAAGAATACACATTTTATTAAGTTCATTTTTTTTTAAAAAAACCAAATTTAATAAAAACGTGCCGCAACCAATTGGGAAGGAAAAAGCAAAACAATGAAAAAGAAAAACCGAATTCAAATTTTTTTTTGTCATACATAAAATATCTTCAAAGCATAACATAGGGCAAACATGTGGCATTGAAAGGAACCCATTAACACATTTACACTCAACAATCGATGATTGATCCCAAACACCTTTTAAAGTGAAGAAACAAAAGAACCACCTTTTGAACTTAATAATGATTTTACGATTAAGAAAATCATAATCTATGATCTTCTTGTCTGATAACGTAATGCAATTAAATGAAAATTCCCAAATAGTTGACCGTACACAATAAAAGGGTTGAAATATGGCAAACTTAAGTTCACATTATAGGTAAAATACATGCATAAATAGTAATTCTGCTAAATTAATCTTTATCCAGATTCATAATCAATATGCTTGCTTTAAATCACCTCAAAGTTTCATTTTCCAAAAGCTGTCAAACCAAAATATGAAGAATATCTATTTATTGTTGTTTGAAAATCAAAATATATCTTGTTTTAATTGAAACAAATACTTCCCACCTATATCCTTTAAGATTAAATTTATGGATAAATTATGGACAGCAAAATTAGACGTATATCTAAATTCTTTTGCACAACTCCTATCTATATCCATACTATCTGTTTGATTGTGCTGTGTACAATCCACAAAATGACCAGTAGAAACAACTTGCTTGATGTGTAGTTTCATTGATCTCATTAGCAAATGCCTGTATTCAGACCCTGAATCATTGTACCTAACCAACTGTCTGTAATAAACCCACACCTGATTTTTCTCGGCTTTCAAGTATCACATTTCTAAAATATGCAGACTGGGATTACAGATTCATTATAGTGTTGGGATTTGGACCAACCAGTCCACTATGTCAACAATGAATGTGTTGTCTAAAGGAAAGCAAAGTGACCAGGCTTGATAATTAATTCAATAGTAATTAGGAGTAGAAAGGCAAAGATGATTTAGTTAATATGGGTGGCTGGACACGTGCTGCAATTATGCTCAATTTTGACTAAGATGGTGGCATTGATGCAGTAGTTGGACTGAGTAACAACGGTCTTGCTTATGATGTGACTTTTAAAAGCTTTAACGGTGTTGTAGACTTAATTCACATTTAACATTGAGATCTACAAAGAAAAAAGAAAATTACATTTATATACAACATTTATTGGTGTTTAACAAGTGCATGTTTTGCAAATCATAAAAAATTGTCACCTTAAATTGCAGTTTTCTTTTAACCATAGAGATAATATATGACAATTTTTTTTTAGGTTGATAACACATTTTTGCATTAATATCAAAGAACATTACTATTTCTATCTTCATTTTCAGTTTTAAAAATCTGTTTGACATATTCAATCTGCATTGGGATTTTGTTCAAGACTTCTCGCTATCGTGCTGCTGAAAGAAGATCGAAATGAACCACACAAGGGAAAATCCCTACATTCCTACATTCAATTACAAAAAGGTTGATATCAATTCTACATCAATTGTGAAAAACAGTCTGCCCATAGAAAAAAAACCCAACCCAAAAATCCGAACAAAACAAAGAAAAAATAAAGTTAACAAGAAAAGCACAAAGGTCTTATCTATCCTCAGTTTGTATTGAGTTTACCAAAAATGATTCATTCATGCATACTTATTTGAATGACCCCCTTTCATTATCATTATTGATAAAATAAATCCTTCTTGAATGAATTTGATTCTTAACTTCATAAATTCATCATTCTATTGCATTAGAGAAAAATTGCCTGTTTGAAAATATCATTATCAAATCATATTTTGAGATCAGTCAGCACTGAATTTAAATTAATTCTTGGAAACATTATCAACCCTTTGAAAAGCCCCAGTATTTAAGCTCTCAAGGCAGTATACAAAGCTGATACCTGGAAAATAATATTTTGTCAAGAGTAAAGTTTCATCTATTTATCCGTCTGGCTTATCTCTATTGGATTGTTGATAAACGGAAAGCGGACCAGGCAATACACAATTGGATGACTGGTATAGCTAAGCTACCAGTCAATGCACAATGGGTTGACAGTCTAGGGGGCACTAGACACCAACGATAAATGGACTATTATGAGTCTGATTAAAATTGCAAGAATGCAGATGTACCTTAGAGGGAAATTCAATTACATGTTTTGTTTTGATAATAACTGTTTTGCTCCACTTTTGTAAACTGATCACAAGGTTTGTACATTTATTAAAACACTGACATCAAATCAATTATAAAAGGTTGTTAGTCCCTTACGCATCTTGCTACCACTTCTGCTTCATAGATGAGGCTTGTATTGTATTTACATCATATAGACACACTTTGCTGAATTATTTGGTTTTGTAGTTTTTAAAGAAAGCGGCACAATATTTTGGCATATCATTTCTTTATCATATAGACTTTGGGAAATCTAATTAATGGTGCACATGTTTTCTATGTAATATTGTGAATGGGCTGAATATAATAAACTTGTAATATGACATACGTTCAAAAATTGTGCAAAACCATTTATTTCTTGAGAAAACCTAAAAAGTTGCATTTCTATAGAAACACTTCTGATCATGAAGCATGCAACTCATCTTGGTCTAGTGGACAAGCACACAATTAAAAATTAATATGTTGCTCGTCCGGGCATTGGTATAGCTAAAAGTTTTATTGTGCAAGATCTTTTTTGTTTCAAGACACAAGTAGTATTGGCACAATGCTCATTACAAGAAACATTAAAATTTGCAGACAAGGTTTGTTCATCAACAATTACGGTATGCTTATATGACTTGGGCTCAGCATATTGACTTCATTGCTTCCAATGTTTCCAAACACTGTGGTGTAATACGCCGTGTCAAATATTATCTTCCAAGTTATATTCTCAAAAAAATTGCTGATTCTTTAGTTCTGCCACATTTTAATTACTGTACTCAAGTTTGGTCTAATAGCTCTTTCACTCTTACTAACAGGCTCCAAATTCTTATGAACAACCTTGCTAGAATCATTCTGTCAGCAGATATTAGAACTTCAGTTGATTCTATGATGAATGATCTAAATTGGCGAAAGCTTGATGTAACTTGGAAAAAAATGTTCTTATTATGTTATATAAGTGTCTCATTGGGGAAGCTCCAAATTATTTGTGTTCAAACTTTGTTTTCACTCATACTACCCATAGTTACAGTACAAGGGGAAACTCATCAAACATGCTTGTTGTTCCTCGCTTTAAAACACATTCTGGCTTTAGAACTTTCCATGTCAGAGCAGCAAACCTTTGGAACGATGTTGTTGAATCTGACATTCGTTCAAAGTTGGATTCTTTACCCCTTGGACAATTCAAATATCTAATCAATGATATCTGAATATGTTCACCATTTGGTTTAACATGTATCTTGTCTATAGTCTTTTGTTTTGTATTGATATGTATATATGATATTATTCTTATACTATATTTCTTGTAAACATTTGTAAATTATGGTATTATTTGTATTGCAATTGTAACAGGGCCTTCTA
This sequence comes from Ophiothrix spiculata, assembly GCA_000969725.1. Classification (NCBI taxonomy): domain Eukaryota; kingdom Metazoa; phylum Echinodermata; class Ophiuroidea; order Amphilepidida; family Ophiotrichidae; genus Ophiothrix; species Ophiothrix spiculata. The sequence continues at coordinate 64,755 of JXSR01S024358.1, forward strand.
GAATAGCAGTGCTTAGCCACTGAAGAAACTACCCTGTATAATGAAAGCTTAAATAAATAAATAGTCAAGCAAAATAAAGTATGCAATAAAAGGCCAAAAGGTGCTACCAACATCCAATTATATTAATTTTGTGTTTTTCTCAAACATTTAGGATTCATTTAGATCAGTTTGTAGGTTCTCTCAGGAGGAATAAGATGAAAGAGTAGGGAATGGCGTTACCTAAAATTCCAGACAGCCATAAACAACATGAATCTAAACTACAATGGATTACAACCTAAACAATCCCTTTCATGCAATACAGCTGCAGTATCCCTATATCAAGTGCATCTCCTCTTTATAGGTATCAAACTTCACTTTGATTAGCTCGGATTTCACTTAGGGTAATATCATGCTTGTAAGTAATGTTCCATAACATCAGTAGGATATCACATTGATTATGTTGTCTCTTCATTATGTTATACAGGAGGCTAACAGACCAAGAGGTTAACAGACCAGAGATTGGAAGTAGATCAGATAGAATCTGTTTATAGACGACACACATGGAAAACAGGCAATGCAGAGATCGGATTTTGAAAAGATAATATGTATGACAAAACGTTAAACTCCAAAAGAAAATGTCACTTTCAACTACAATGGATTTGAACTGCCACCACAAGAAATCAGTGGCCGTCTCTTTCATGTTAGACAGCTGCAGTAACCCATTATAATGTGCATCTCCTCCTTGCATGTATCAAGCTACACTTTGATTAGCTCAGATTTCACTCAAGGTAATATCAAGCTTGCAAGTAATGTACCATAACATAAAGTAGGGTATTACATTGATTATGTTCTGTCTATTTATTATATAAAACATGAGGTTATCACACCAATGACTAAGATAGAGTTTGGACAAGGGTTAGAATCTATGTAGAAGGCAAAATATGTGACCGTCCACGGAAAACAGCAGTAAATCAATTTCACTTTTTTAATTATTTGCAAAGAACATACTTTAAGGTTTAAAATGACACCTTAATGAACTTCACACGATTTCCAGAAGTCAAGTTATGGTCCGTCAAAGGTTGTCAGGGAGTGAAATGTATAACTGAGATATACGTGTTGAAAGATTTCTAAGTCCTATAGTTTCTGTTGATCTTCTTAAGAATATGCCAATTTATTTCAAATTTCCTATCATTTTCTTGAAATGAAACTTTGCTGGTATTTTGTAGTAAGCACTAGAATTGTGAATCTGTCAAAAAATCAATTTTGGCAAATTACGACCTTGACATGTATTTTCAGCTGTAGCGCAAAATGAAGTTTCTGGCATTTACTGCTCATACGGGCTGGACGGTCACATATAAGAAAACAGCAAATGAATGGTTTGACCTTTGAACAGATAACAGGTATAACTTAGGTTAAATTCCAAAACAGTATTGATAAAGTCACTTTAACCCTTACCCTCCTACGTACTACAAAGTACTACTGGCAGAAATCAGTAATTAGCCCAATACGTCATAGACAACGGATATATATGGGCACAGAATTGCTGCCGAGACAGGCCACACTCAGTGGCTTGCCATAGCTAGACATTGGATCGGAATGCAGGGGGTCAGGGGTTAGAATTTGGGGGGGACCAGGGAATCCAGAATTTTTTGTATGAGGTATTCGGACTTAGACAGTTTTTCAACATGCGAGAGTTAAAGTTATACTAAATTAACTATGGACTTGAACTGTTATGGCATGAAATCTCTAGTTGCCTGCTTCATGTCAGACAGTTGCAGTATCCCTTTATCAAGTTCAACTCCTCTTTGTACATATCTCACTACACTTTGATTAGCTCGGTAATATCAAGCTTGTAAGTAATGTACTACCAGCTCAAGTAGAATATCACATTGATTATGATCCGTCTGTTCATTATGTTATACAGGAGGTTACCAACTAGTGACTGATATAGGCAGTGCTCGGAGATGGGTTAGATAGAATCTATGTTCAGAGCAAAAATCTACAAAATTAGACTATGAATAGCTTGGGTCACTCAAAGTATGGGTCATAACAAAAACAAAACTCCAAAGGAGTATTAGTAAGGTCACTTTAAGCTACTATGACTTACAAACTGCCATGACAAGAAATCTGTTTCTTGTAAGACAGATGAAGTATCCCTTTATTTTGTTCATCTCTTTATACGTATCACACTACACTTTGATTAGCTCAGATTTCACTCAGGGTAATATCAAGCTTGTAAAGTAGGATATCGCATTGATTATGTGCTGTTTTTTTCATTACGTAATTCAGAAGGATAACAGCGGAGGTTGGAAGGTGGGTTTGTTAAAATCTTTGTTCATTAAGGAAAAAATATCCAAAAAAGAGCCAAAAAGGTCATAATAAATGAAATTAAGTGTTCCCATGAATTTCCATATTCCCTGGTTTTATGGATTTTCTCTGCCCATAGTTAGGGGTCAAAGCAGGAGTTTATATCCAAATCTCATTTTGAGAACTCTGCATGAAATTCAAAATGCTGTGTTTTCTGAGACATGAAAGAAGCATGTACAAACACATACACTATGCAGATCTTGACCGATCTTAATCTCTGCCCATGAAAATTGAGTGCTGCAAACGACTCAAACAACTGAGAATTATTAATACAATAATTCTCCTGTGAATAAATAATAGCTATGTATGATTTATATATTGGTGGGTATCTTCATTCACATAATTTTCATTTATTATTGATATTAACAGAGAACTATTATTGTTTCAAATAAATTTTGGACACAAACATGATTTCTGAACGCAGCCATCGCGTATCCTTTGGGAAGTACGCAACACCGTTTCCAATCAGTAATCCACAGTACTGCGGCATCACGCATGTGTAAAGCATTGTGCAGTTGCGTAAAATGAACACGCATTTGTGTTATGTCAGGCTCTAAATTTTTGTGTTCGAGAATTATTTGAAACAACAATAAATAATTGGTTATTAAAATACATGAATCTCTTAATGAATTAGTACCAAACAGCAGAGTCAAAATGGTGTGGTCTTGTCTTTAAGTTTCTTTTAAAAAACATGTTGCTTTTGATTAGGCACAGCTGTCTAGTTGTGAGGGTGGTTTTCTTCATTCACATCATTTTCATTTGACATCATTATCACAAAAAATTTCAACTATATCAACTAAGTCTTGATGTATTTGTTTAGATCAGCAGAGTCAAAATGGTGAGCCCTTGTCTGCAAGTTTCTAGAGAAACATGTTGAACTGTTTAAACACAGCTGTCTCTAGTCTAAGTGTCGTGTTCATGGTGATCAGCAACATGTTATTTCCCTTCACAACATCAACTCAGCTTGTAACTTCACTATGAAGGAACAAGGTACAATCACATTTTTCTTTTCGTCAGCCTAACAGGCACATATCAGGTGTCTTATCCCATACACGTTTGTTATTAAGTCCAGATTAAAATTTCAGCTTTCCCTAATTACAAACCGAGAAACCAAATTTTCAAAGTTTTTAACAATTCTAGACACCAACTCCTATGAAAGCACATCATTTAGGGTCAACCTCATTTTGATGATATAAATACATTATGCAAACACTCCAAAGTTAATTCTTCATAAATTTAAAGTTATCTGCGTTTGTTATAAAAAATTTATAAATTCCAATCCATTATAAACAATGCCATACAAATAAGCTATTATAATATGACAATTAACTAAAGAAAATATATACTAAATAGTCCAAAACAACATTCAAAATTGATACATTTGAATAAAGGCACACAGAAGTTTATACTACTGCAGTTTTATCGAAAGACTGACCAACTTCTGAGACATATTTTGACCTTACACTTGATAGCAATTGACATCATCAAAGAAGTATATTATACAACTTTGTAACAACCTAATCTATTTTTGCAACTTATTATTTACTCTTAGTTAAGAGACTCTGTTGTAAATAAATGCTTTAAATTTCAAATGAAATGATATTCAAATTTTATTAAAGAAACAAAGTTTCCAACCGCTATTTTTCCTGCATGTGCACTATTCCAATCAATATCTTACTTATCTTGGTTTGCCATCTTCTTCTAAGAAGCATATGTTGTGTTCTTGCTTGCTATCACTATCTTATTTTTCCTGTCGTGATTTAAGCTCTCATGTTGCTAAAAGACATGTGCTAATTAGGTAATGGTCAGTAAGAGCACAGCAGTGTATCTGACAGCAAAATCATGTTATAAGTTGCCCGTCTCCTTCATGATAAATGGATTATATTACGGACATAAATAATGCCATTTTTCTTTTTAATGTGACAGTCTTTAACTAAAGCTGCTTTATATCTAAAATCACATTTGTTATATTTTGGTTATATAAGACAGAAAAGTTGTTTTCTTGTCTGGCTGTCTCATGAAAAAAGGATTATGTTACACTTGTTAATAATGCTATGTTGGTCTTTTTCTTTACATTGTATTTTAGAACTGTTGCATTACTTTTAGAGATTTGCATATTGTTCTAGTTTCTCAGTAAAGCAACGTCATGTTTTTAGTTGTCTTTCTCTTTGCAATAAATAAATTAATACAGCCTTATATATCATCAAGGTTTATGTCCTGTCAGACAAGTTTTACAGAAATTGCGTCTTTTTTTTAATGCTTATGTTTTTAGATCCATG
>JXSR01S024358.1:78066-90653 GCA_000969725.1 Ophiothrix spiculata
AGTTAGATGGGCGGGTAAATCATACATTAAAGTTTTAGGTCATAGAAACACATTGGCAAAGTTTCAAGTTAAAATTATTAAAGGTAAAAGTAGTATGAAGGTTTATTCATAAAATATTGGAAAAATATTGACAAAAATTAATATTAATGTGCACACTTTGCCACTTTTCCTCATTAACTTCATCAATATATTGGCAAAAACAATAGAATACAAAGAAACTATTAACAGCAGTATCTCAAAAACCGTTTGTCTGATTTGACTCAAATTTTGGAATTCAGATTTTTATGCTTAGCTCTTTGCAACAGGCCTATTTTAATCTCAGTCAGAGCAACTTCATTTTGCCTTTATTACCACCTTAAGAGACTCTGTCATAAATAAATGCTTCAAAAAATTTTAAATTTCAAATGACCTGATATTCATATTTTATTAAAGAAACAAAGTTTCCAACCGCTATTTTTCCTGCATGTGCACTATTCCAATCAATATCTTACTTATCTTGGTTTGCCATCTTCTTCTAAGAAGCATATGTTGTGTTCTTGCTTGCTATCACTATCTTATTTTTCCTGTCGTGATTTAAGCTCTCATGTTGCTAAAAGACATGTGCTAATTAGGTAATGGTCGGTAAAAGCACAGCAGTGTATCTGACAGCAAAATCATGTTATTAGTTGCCCGTCTCCTTCGTGATAAATGGATTATATTACGGACATAAATAATGCCATTTTTCTTTTTAATGTGAGAGTCTTAAACTAAAGCTGCTTTATATCTAAAACCACATTTGTTATGTTCTGGTTATATAAGACAGAAAAGACGTTTTCTTAGCTGGCTGTCTCAAGGTAAAAGGATTATGTTACACTTGTTAATAATGCTATGTTGGTCTTTTTCTTTCCATTGTATTTTAGTACTGTTGCATTACTTTTAGAGCTTTGCATATTGTGTTCTAGTTTCTCAGTAAAGCAACATCATGTTTTTAGTTGTCTTTCTCTTTGCAATAAATAAATTATATTACAGCCTTATATATCATCAAGGTTTATGTCCTGTCAGACAAGTTTTACAGAAATTGCGTCTTTTTTTTAATGCTTATGTTTTTAGATCCATGTTTGTTGAGTTCCAATTTTATAAGATAGTAATAATACTTACATATAGTAATATGTCATTACTAGCTGGCTGTCTCATGAAAAATAAAATTACATTACAATCTATATTATGGCAGTTTTCCTTTCCTTTGTAAAGTGTACAGCAGTGTGTAATTATTTTCAAACAATGTTATTATTAGCGGACTGTCTCATGATAAATAGATTATATCACAACCTTAAATTTTTACACACTTTATGATCAATTAGATCAATGTTTATTGACGTGTGTATAGATATCTTGGAAGTCAAGAGATGATGACAAAAACAATAAGTTACATCTCAATATTGACGTGCTCAGAAAAAAACAAACCAAAAATGTGTTTCCAACAAGATTCTGCTTTAACTTAACCACATGTACAGGTGGTTATTGCCCTCCACATATCTGTGAAAACTCATCAGTTCTATCCCATTTACACAATTGATTTCTTGAGTACTTAGTTAAAGTGTTTTCCTCTCTTTCCTTCTTTTCTAGGTCTTATTACTATACTGCTCTGCAGATAACTCCTTCGGTAATGCAGTGACAGAGAAATTGTAATTCTGGGCAAAATTTAAACCAGTTCTTTTACCTACTTTGTAAAAGCAACATGTTTAGAAAAAAAACAACAACTGTGTAATGGCACAGGATATGTTAAAAGTGGCATAGTAGGATAAAAGATACAAATATAACTATTTTAAACATAAGTCTACAAAATATTGTGATGTTTTCTTTACCACTCGACCCCCATAAAAAGAAAAACAGTTTCAGTTATTTGTTAACCATACACACCACTGGATTATGACTAGTGCTATCCAGATTTACTGGTGACTGCATGTGGGTCACTTGAAATTAGGGTAGGGAAATTTGAATTTTAATTCACAAATAGAGCTTTAAATAACCTTCCTAGATTTAATCGCATTGCAATTTGAAAGCTCTAAAGCCGATTAGGTTGAACAAATCAGAATGAAATCATTCCAACCCACGTAAGTCATATTTTCTGGGTTGCAGACATCACATTGAAGAATAGGAGAGCTGATGTTCTAGCAATTTTGGTTCAGGTTAAAAGGCTATGGTGTTTTTAGGTCATGGAATGAACAAAATTTACTAAGTAACAACTGCGTTATAAATTCCATTAGCTTTTATAAATCTTATAAATTTATCCCATTCTTATCATCAACTTCTTTTGACTACCATTTTTTTTCATCAAATTCTTTTGACTACCATTTTTTTTTGTCTTGTGTTCTTTTGAATTAGTTATTTATGCCAGAGTGTACAGTTGTCTTTTTGAATAGTGCAACCAGTGGCAAATCATTCCTTCCATCTTTATTTGCTCTCTGATTGGATATACATCATACGACAACCATTTAAGTCTACTTCACCTACATAAATGTATATCAATTTTGCCGACATCCCACTTTATCAATACAGATTTCAAGCAAGCATAACCTGCAGATCAATACTATACAACATCCGGACATTTATGAAAATTCTTTAAAACAAAATGTCAAATTGAGATAATTTGGGCAATTGTGTAATATTTGCTACTGGACCTATCTGTAACTTTTTTATTTTTGATAGTGAATTGTGGTTCATAAATGACAAATTTTCCTTTGCTCTTTATCTCTGGTGGTACGCAAGACCATTCAGTCTACTTCACCTTAATAAATGTATATCTAGTCTGACAGCATCCACTTTATCAATACAGATTTCAGCCAAGCATAACCCACAGACAGATCAATGCTAGACAGTTTTAAGATGTATATGAAAATTCATATCTCAAATTGGCCTGAACTACCAAAATATTAACGGACCCACTTTGTCAATATGTTTGTCAGTGGAGCATAAATTGGAGACTTGCCCTTCAATTCTAAGCATTTTCAGAACATACTCCCACGTTACTATGAAATTCATATCAAAAAAAAAATACTGAATTTTCTACTTAATTCTACTGAGCTTAACATTACTATCAATTATGTAATATTGTACAAGAAAGCCTTTATCAAATAGTTTATGCAAAGGAAGCCTTCTAACACAGATACTTAAAAATTCTTTTGGACTTCAGTCTCTAATACAAATTGAAAATCTTTGTGGTATTGTTGTAAAATAGAAACAGTTTTGTAATTTTGTAATATTTGGTCCTGAATTTAGTTTCAAAACAAATATTTTCCTGTTAATTTTTGGCTCATACAAATCATTGAAAACAAAAAAGACAAGTAACATCAAACTAAATTAAAGGCTGAACCAAAAAGGAAGCAAATTATCGATAGGCATGTTATTGTTCCTTTTTTCAAATATAGCAACTACTTTACCAAGATATATCCACAATAAACATGACATTGACAGTGCTCCTCCATCAGAACGGATATCAGTGAAGCATCAAGTATTGAACATGGCATGTTTTCTTTAGGGCTCAACAATTTGGGAACATATATGACATAGCATGTAGATTCAATGTGGGTATTGAATATCCATATTCCTGACACTATAAATCATACTATAACCTAGATTGGAACAGCTTACATTACCGGAGGTGAATAAAGGTTTTACTTCAACTTAGAAAACATGAGCAATAATGTCTTACTATAATTTGGAGAACATGAGCATGAAACATTGGCATTGTCTTTATCAAAACATTTGTTAATTATTGAAATCTTCCTTTCAGGGAAACATTCTCACTATAATTATCTTCCTTGTTTCAACAACAATCTACCAACAGCACATCTCAGGAAGTGCTCTAATATTGAGAGTGTGGCACCTCATGCATATTTATGAGATAGTGCAGTTATCCGATTGGTCCATTTGTTGTACTTCCCTGTTGTAGTTTGGATTCTAGAGTTTCTGTACCATCCTAAACAAGGATGGATATGAGTATCTCCGAGTAGTAAAAAAAGTACAATATGATATATTTTGGGAAAGTACAAATCCTACTCTCTTGGTGTTTTGGACTACCTCGCTCCCTACATCCCTACCTCCTATGTCAGGAGGTAGTCATCTTTGTGTTAGCAGGTAGTTTCATAGTTTGTGGACTCTACTTATTCAGAATGGTGCAGAATCTCAGAAGTCAAAATTAATACACATGAAAATAAAAAAGGAACAATAAGATAAAAGTGCTATATCATAAATATGTATGAGAGGTAGAAATATTCTAAACTCTCAATATCAGAATACTTCTTGTGATGTTTTACAATAGTCTGTTGTTAAAACATGTAAGAAAGTGGAATTGTAAAATTTCACATGCATTATGAGCAAAATATTAGCAATATTTTTGGTACCACAATCCGAAAAGACCAAACCCTTTAGGCTTCCAGTTGTTTCTTACCCCCAGTCATTTCATAAGGAAGTCAGTCCCTATATCCTTAAAATATCTGACTCTGATATTTCCTAGATTTTGCCAAAGTTTCAAACTTTGAACTTTACTTGTGATCTTTCCCTATTTGTCAATTACACATTTTCTCTTACCTGTCATTGGTGCAAATAGGATACACATCATCATCAAAGGTCACATGAAAGAGAAAAAGAGAGGGAAAAAAGGATCATTTATTAGTAAAATGTTAAGACAAAACCTATCATTTGAGTTTTTTGGCATCATAATCAAACTTAGAAGTAGTACTGTTTTCTAATCTGCCTAAAGTGTTCTATAACCCTTCTTAACAAGAGCAAAGCCCTGGCTTAGTCCCTGCTTAGGTGTTGCTGGACATTTATAGGTAAGAGACACGGTGCTAAGCCAGTGATTAAGGGTTTTTTTGCAGTTTTTTATTTTAATTGTGTATTGAGTAATAAAAAACATGTTTTAATAAATTAAAGTAAAAAAATGCTGAGCATAGTCAGCTTTTACCTCCATATTTATATCTATAGAAACAAACCCAAGGTTTACATTTAATTTTATAACAATACATGGTAGATGAAGCAGATTAATTTACATCTACAACCGGCTATATTCTTAATGTCTCATCTAAAGGCATAACAATTTCCACATATTTTTGTAACATTTCATGACTGAAAGAGATAACAAATGATAAACACATAACAACCTCCGGAAATTAAAATATGATGAACTAAAACAACCCTTCTCAAATAACCTTCCATTTAATCACTTTTAATGTGTTTTGAAATTGTTGTTCCAAAAATAGTTGATTCATGTAACCTTTACCTGCCACCTGAAATGTGTTTTGAAAACTGCTTTAAATATAGTATACAAAATGACCAACATTTCTTGTTTTAACATGAAAATGCCATTTACAGGAGGCATCAAGGTACTTTTATGTTTGCACAAATTAAATTTCCGCCATATCTTTATGATAGAGAGTGAACACGATATTATTATTGGTAAAGGAGAAGACATTTCCTAAGACTGCTTCTACTACATAGCCCAGTACTATTCAGTGCCTTCAACACAATATGTATTTATAAGCAACTGAAGATAAGTCATGCAATGTTATACTGTATACATCTAAGCCAAAGTTTTAGCTTAAATGTTCATAAAATCTCAAATTATTTCTACAGTGTGTCCCAATAAAAAATGTACTTGACAAAGCAGGGAACAAATTTGGATAAAATCTATCAAAATATAAAAATTGGACATTTCATCTGCTTTTGCAAGAATTTTGTTTTGAGTGATATGGACCTTTCTTCTAAAGTTATGGTAAATTTTGTAAGGGCAATCAAAATCTTTTTGGTCTGATTTGGTAAATGTTGAAGACAGTTCGTAAGAGAACCTAAACTTTAACAAAATGACAAGAGGATGCTATTTCAGATCAAATCTCAGAACCTGATTGGAAGGATGTTTCTGCATGTGTCTAATCTCAAAAAGTATACCAAGGCTGATTTGGGGCATTTTTCAATTCTTCATACCTCTGGACTTAGAAGATGTTGCCACTCAGGTGTCCCTGATTTTAAACAGAGGCCTTTCAAGTTGCTCAAAAGGTGTTTGGGTGATAAATTTTAACTTTAACAACTATCATCAATCTATAAGAAGTTTGTTGTGTAATCAAATATGCAGATCAGCCAACCTTTGAATCCCAGAATATTGGACATCCAACTTTGGAATGAGAGACATCACAATGGCATGCATAGCAAAACACAGTAAGCAAAATGACAAAACAAGGGACATCTTAGATTTCAATACTTTTTTATTATCAGAATGAGGGATTGTACCTCAAAATGAGGAGAGTTGGTAGGCCTGAATATACTGAAATTCAAATAAGTTCAATGGCACATGAAGAAGGGAGACCTTACGTTGAATACCCTTCGAACACTTTATGCCATTGTATAATCAAAATTGAATAAAGATCAAATTTCACTTTATACCTTTCAACATCCATGTTCCCATTCTATTACTTGTATGCAATTCAACTATGACTTGTAATCATAGTCAAAAGCAAATTCAAGATCTCCATGTTTCCAAATGCCTGAAACCATTCCCTGACTATTCATGCGCCAGTTTGGCACCATCACAAATTTTCTTCCAAGTTCAAGTTGAGCAATTTAACAGTGTTCAATTCAGAAAGCATCATTTATGGCTGAAACATGTTGTGTTGCGGAGATATAAGTGAAAATTATTAATTTTATGGTAACCATAAAATTATTTACACAGTAAAGTATATGCAAATTGAAAATACAAATTTGCTCATAAAATCAAAACAGTTGTTCCCATTTGACTGAAATTTGAAATTGAGGCATCTTAAGTGGTGATCTTTCATATGACAGTGAAAACTAAAATTTGACAAATCACCATCATTTACTTGTTTTATAACATAGAGTCTTACATGCACTCTGTACAGGTTGTTGAAGGACAGTATTGAGGAAACACACTTGATACAAATTCATTGCCAAATTTGCAAGAAAATGAGATACAATAAGACTAATATAATACGAGACCATACAAAAATTTCACCTATCAAGCCACATCAGTCAAATGTCATAGGGTATTATAGCTATTTCTTCAAGTTCCTTGGGTATATCAAGGTTAATCACCAACTTCATTAGCGTAGTATTCAATTAATCTTTAGAATACAGGTAGGGTAATTATTAACCATAAATAAAATGGGTTCATTTGCATGATAACCATCAAATGAACCTTATCATGTACTTTTGCACCAGAAATGTTAAAGTACACTGGTATGTCTGCCATCAAGTATAATAACTATTGGTACAATATTGATGAAAATAACTAATTAATTTTACAAATTTGGACATATAGTAAAGACCTCTTTCAACTTTATGTTGATGATACTCAAAAACAATGCAATCAACCTCTGTCCATGTGCTTCATTGTAGGTTAATGAGTGGGTTAATTGTGGACAGGCATGTAATTTTTGTCACATTTACTGTCAAAAAGGAAATAACATGTAATGAATGTTCAGATAAATTGTCACTGACATTTAACTTCACAGGAGCTATGCAAAGACAAAATTCGTAACATTTGAAAGAAACCTTTTAAGCTTGTTTGATTTGCCAGAGTGTTCAATTTTTCCCCTTTAACATCTTTTTCATGTATTTTTCTTTTTTTCTGGCTAAAAAGAAATAATTCCACAGTAAGTGCTATTTAATAATTTACTTGACTTTGATAACTAAGGTAAATTCAGGATTGTTATATTTTTAACCTAATCAATCATTGCCTATCCTAAAAGGAAAAATCCTTAATTGAATATATAAGCACCTTTTGGCATATAAGCCTGGGTTTTTGATGAATTTAGATATTCGATTAAAAAAATAAATAAATTGGAAGTTAAGTGCCATAATGTCTGCTTACATTCATTATCTTAATCAAAACTTTGTTTAACAACAAGGTTACACTTTAAGGTTTTTTTTTTTTTAAAGATGTCTTGCCATTTTTAAGGGAACGACTTACAAATCAGAAATGCCCTCAGTTTTCCTTATAATATCCAAAAATTTACTAAATTTGCTATCAGACACTCAATCACAGCAATATAGGTTTCCTTAGAGATCTAATTTTCATACAGTGCAAAAATATGTCAATGCCTATAAAGGCATGATGGATTTCAAGCCCTTTTGAACATGACAATTCTGGAAAAAAAACACTTTGAAATGGCTGTCTTTAAGTAATGTTGTATTTACTTATAACTTTAACTTGGTGTCTATTTTACTGCAGACAGTTATAAATTCAATGTTCACTCAATAATTCAAGGACCATTTACTTTTGTAAGTCATAAAATGAATAACACAAGGACATCTAGCAGTATGTTATAAAGAGGCTTTAATCAAATTTAAGGGCTGCTTTATTGAACATGATATTAAATTAAATTAGCTTCATAGAATTTTTACATTTTAATAAAAGGTATCTTAAATATAGGAAGAATGTTCAAAGTAATCAGCTAATATAGAAAATAACAAATAAAATGTTAAGATGAATCAAGGACAAGTATTTTTAAACAAGGTGTTTATAGAGAGATATATAATTTTTCTTTTATTTTAAAGATATCAACCTATTTAAACAAATAAAATTAAAAAAATTGAATAAAATTTATAATTCTTTATTAATTTCTGAATTGCCTTTAAAATCCAGAAATACATAAAATTAAAAAGATTGATTTCAAACAATAATCAAATGTATATATCACATTCTCATTCCTTCTATATACATATTTTTTTTCTCTTATAGAAACAAAAAAGGTATAGTCCATTTGAACATTTACTGTTTTTTTTGTGTCATTAACTCTCAATTTCTATTTTCAACCCCTTTTAAATATTGCTACAATTAGTATGATGTGCGAGTCATTTACAGTTAAATTGATGGCAAACAACGACAGCATATTTTCAGGTCAGTCTGTTCATAGCGCTTACTTAAAGCTGTTATGTCAGTAAATATTACGCTTATTATCCGTCTTTTTAATGATAACACTTAGATACCTATACAACTACAAAAAGCAACAGTGTAAAACCTGATTCACATTTTCAAATAAGCAAATCCAATCTATTATAGATGCATATTAAAAATGCTAATATCGATAGATATAATATGATCATGACTCAATATAAATTTAGTATACTGATCTTTAATGAATTGAGAGGTAGCTAATTTTAGTAAATTTTGCTAATAAATAAATTGATTTTAATGATTTTTCAGTCTGCTTCAATGGTATTTTGAAATAATAAACAATACTTATTCTTTCAACAGAAATAAATTTAATTATCTCTGATGTCATTAAGAAATTTCTAGCAAATTATGAAAGTTTATTATACATATATTTGAGAAATAACATATGTCATACCTTACTCATTTTTTTCCTTTATGATAATCAACATAATGAATGCTTTAAGCAATACAATACAGCATGTAAATATGCAGGGGAAAATGATGTTGTTGCTTTTCACAAAGAAGGAACGATTTTGTACTAAAATATTTGGTATACTTTATATTGTTTTTAAACACAGGAAGAAGAGTTTATTTTGAGGCTTACTCTATCACTTGCAAATGCACAAGTTTATCCTATTTTTGAACTTAATATATCATCTGATTTAAAAAAAAGTGAAATACATTTTTTTTTCAATTTGTCCAATGTTTTTTCAAAAAAAGTGAAATATTTTTTTTTTAATTTGTCCAACGTTATCTTATAATTAGACTTTATCAACAACTCTCATATTACTATATATTTATAACCTGTTGCTAATGATACATAATGTAGCTGTGATAAAGACTAGCATCAAGAAGCAAGAGACATTGCATTTTGGAGACTTCAAATATCCGCAACTATATAAATTCCCTGTTGCATTACCTGAAACAGTAAACATATCAATAAATGATGGAATGTTCCAATTTTAAAATCTGTGGAAATTTCAAATTTAACTAAATCATATTTTCAGCTATTTCATTTTATATCGTGAAATGGAATCATCAACTTTCAATTCAGGATGTTGTATTTCTCCCATCACCCCATACTCAGTAAATATTGGTATAACAGAATTAAAATAATATCCAAAGAGAAGATACCCTGTGCTTAGTGTATGCTGGATAATCAAAATAAATAAAATGCACTTTGGACTTGCATAATTTTTCTTGGTCAAATATCAGAATCTTATTTTAAACTAGTATTATATAGAAACCTTCACATTATTCTACAAATTACTAAATACAACACAGGTATTTTCAAAAACAATATCCTTCAGTTACTACATATTCTCCCTGGTAGACATGGTCAAATATGGCACACATAACACCCAACATAACACCCAACCATGGAAAACAAAACATATTGCTACAGTATTTTGGGTTCACTAGGGTTTACAGAAATGGAAAACAATCCAAAATCTTTAATCATCATTATTTACTTACAGACTGTTCAAATTTAGTATGGCAGCTAAATATCCTGTTTGTATTATACAGACGAGATGTGATACCCATGATAATCACTGAATTCAAGTAATTTCCTTGGAAATCTTTACCATCATACATTTTTTGTTTCATTATAAACCAAACATCTTTGAATTTATCAATGTTCTCAATCTGACTTAATTATATGGTTCCAGCCAGAATGTTCATGAATTGGGATAGATCCAAATGTAAATTTGTTTTTGAAAGTATTTGAAGGTAAATCCATAGGTTTGACAGTATATATGCTAGTGAGAGATGTTTGCTCTTTGAAATGCAATTAAACACATGGTATAAAGAATTAACAAAATTGATATTGTCATTACAAATGTTTCATCTGGTATTTAATGGAATGGCTTCAATCATATGGTAATGAAATTGAAATGATCAAAGTGTATTTGTTTCTTTATTAATTGTTTTGATACTGATTTTCATTTTATGTTGCTCCCTAACTAGTAACAGTTGCTAGTTCGAAACCCACTTTGACCTATAGGTTATGTCTAATATCATAGAATCATATAATTTAATCTTGATTGCTTCGTTGACTCCAGAGCAAGATGTTTATTTTTTTGTACAAGAATACAACAATTTGTTTGCAGAATGATCAGTTGAATACAATTATATTAATATTGTTGATTTTAGCAAATCCTTACTCATAGGAATAAGGAAGACTTTTTCCAATGTTCAAATATCACATTCTCTTATTTAACCATTGAGTAGAAAGTAGAAACATATCCAAAACCAAATCTTTTGGGTCATATTTCACAAACAGAAAAATGATAACACAAAGCAAAGACAACATAATCGAGGTAATAATCTTCTGTGTGATTTGCATTAATGTCTCTTCTATTTTGACATGAACCCCTTCAAGAGACATTTGCACATAAACTTGGCAAGAAAATGCTCTCGAGTCGCACATATTTCCCTCACAAGAGGCCCGGTTTGGATTACCAAAATGGAAGAATGTGTCTCCATGGATATGTTAAAGCATCACTGATAATTCCACTTTTTTTAAGATATGCTAAAACTGTATTACATTAATTACAGGTTACTTAAGAATGTCAACATTTGACTTCTGACTTCCAATAAGTTCTTTTATTTCTTACTATGAAATATAAATTAATTTTCTTAACAATTCTCTAACTGAACTGAAGAATGACATTGATGACATAAATGTCTGATGTAATTAACAAAACAAATGAAACCTGATCATATACTTCATTGCAACAAATTGTAGCATCTATGTATCTTTATTCATCTTTTGTTTAGTTTTTCTAGAGCTTACTTTCCTTTTTTCTTATTAAAACCTGCAAAGAATAATTTACAACCCATAACTTAGTTTGCACATATTCTTCCAATCATGTGATTACCCTGCAAAGAATAATTGACAACCCCAAACTTAGTTTGCACATATTCTTCCAATCATGTGATTAACCTGCAAAGAATAATTTAGTTTGTATTTATTCTACTAATTGTGTGATTAAATGTAACATTTATTTTCATGTGTTCTTGATTCTAAAATTCAGGAATGGATTTATCTATAGTTACAAAATTTGTAATGCAGTACCCAAATATTGCAATGACTAGTTAAACAAAAATGTTTTAATAATACATTAACTATGAGCATTTGTACAGACAAGTTTGTATCATTAATGTTTAACTATGTTAACATTACATGAATCAACCAGCTAAAGTGACTCAAAATGTGTAAGGGAAATGTTTACTACATTAATGACTAGTTCACATGCCATGTAACACACATGGGAAGTGCGAACAAAAACAAAACATGAAATGAAAAATCATGTTCAGATATAGTATTTACTGTTTCTGAATGTTGGTACCCATAATATCATCAGTATGGAACATAACATAATCTGCAATTGTTTCAAAAAAGTTGAAAATTATGTCATCATTCAACCAAACTCACCTTAGTGATAGTTACACAGATCCTTATAGAGAATCCTTTGATAATAGCTGTTAAAATTAATATTTCCCATTTATAAATGTTACCAAAATTTCCAATATAGTTAGAATATGTATCAATGAGATTTCCATTAAAAAAAAACTTCAGTAGCTGTTTTCTCAAAATCATCAAGCCTGGACTTTCCAACCATTTTCCAGGAACACTCCTCAAATAATTGTCTAAAAT
>JXSR01S024358.1:101362-113625 GCA_000969725.1 Ophiothrix spiculata
ATTTTTTCATGATCATGATGATACACTTGATACTATCCGCAATGTAAATCCATAATCACTAGAGCTAGCGAGCGTACTGATCTCACCCTGGAAAATTATTTCTTTTCTGGAGTGAGATCAGAGGGCTTTTGAGACTTCTTAAAACAGTACAGAGATAATGGGTTTATATCGTGGATAGTATCACAGAAAAAAGGTCCTATTGATAGGAAAAACGTGCCCGTATAGTGTATAGTATAGTTCTATGTGATCGCAGCCTTATGGATGAATCAAACTTCAATATCAATTAGTATTCTCATGAAACCTCATCTAAATGTATAGGCCATTTCAGTTTTAGGTGCTTGTGTAAAATATAATATCATAAAAGCAGATGTTTTCACCCTATGCAGTTTCAAAATATAAAAATTCCACGCAATACTTTAAGGGTGATTTAAAAAAATAGAGATATATTAAACCCGCTTCCTCTTAAATACTACATTTACACAATTCAGAAATACTGGGTTGCGATAACAGAAAGGAATATTCCCAAAAGATAATGAACGCTTCCTTTCCTGTGGCAATTTTTAAGATGGTTCCACTACATTTGCCTCAGCACTATCATTGCATACATCCCAAAATCAGGTCTAATGCATCGTTTCCTACATATTTTGGATCTTTTGGTGTAAACCAAGCATAATCACAAATTAAAATGGTAGAAATTTTGACATTGATTTGAAGACTTAATAGTTTTAAAGTCTCACAATTGTATAATGATGCAATTGAATTAACATTGATAAAACAACATACACATATCAGCCATTCAACTATACTAATAATAATAATAATCGGCATTTATATGCGCTATTCACCATAGTATCATAGCGCTTGACATTATTATTACGCTGTTATTAGGAAATCATCACTATCATTTCACCTTAACTAGATCGCAATCTTATGACGCAGACCTATCTGAACTTAGATTGTATTATCCCCCTAACAGCTCCCCAATGCGCTTGGGTCGACGAAGCAATCAGGATTAAATGTCTTGCCTAAGGACATAACCCGTTGGCCATAGCGGGGCTCGAACTCGCGACCTACTGATTTTGAGTCCTGCGCTGTTCCACTAGACCACATGAGCTCCTCGATTCAACTGAATAAAACACTACCATTTTGTTCCTTAATCATTGAAGTAAATCAAATTATGCATTCATGGTAAATCATAAATCCAAAGCCTTACTTAATTTACACAACTATAATGTTATTTCATATTCTGGCATGAATATTCTAAATGAACTCTTTTAATAACTCAAATATGTTTGTCAATTTCCCATTCAAGAAATACCATCAATTAAAAGCATTGCATAAAGTGGTTGCTCTTTTGTCAAAGTGTTCTAAAGGATGTAATAATTATTCCTGAGAACAATAAATTCATAGCATATGCTGACTTTGGGGTTTGGAGTCAAGTTCTTCTTAAAGGAGCATTGTCTGATTGCTTCAACTATTTTCAAACTTTTTGAGATTTTGGTACCAAAAAGTTACTCATATTTTTCTCATAACCATGTGAAATTTCACAGCTGAGTTATGATCCATTTTGAAGATACTTGTAAAAATATGTCTAATTATGGTAACCATAATTATTTTACACAGTAACATATAGGTAGCTCGGAAATACAATACATAATATTCCTACGCAATAAATTCTGTGATGGTGGTGTGACTATCCAGTGTTTTCGAAATCCTAAATTCATACCTCAGATGGCTTTACCTTATAAAAAATCAAACAAAGCTCCTAGAAATGATTTAATCATGCTTAAAGAGAAACAATTTCATCAAAAATAATTTGTTTGCCTATCACAGGTGTAAAAACAAGATATTTATAAGATTTGAAACTAGAAACACTGTTTTTACACAATTTTTTGCATCCAGAGGCAAAAATTAAAGTTGGTAAAGAATTGCAATTTTCTCCAATATTCCTCAATACCATGACAAACAACTGGTAGATTATATTACTTTAAACATATTCTATCCATTCATGTAACAAATATGTAGGTAAAAAAGTAGTGGGAAGAATATAGGCCAGTCCCTTTAACTTGTATTCAAAGTTTAACTCAAAATTCTATTTACACAGCAACTGAAGCAAATTATCAGTAGATTTATTGTATTGTTTTCCAAAGACAGCATATGCTTTACCAAGGCAATATAATGGACATAAACATGACATTGACAGATCTTCTATGTAAGAACATATCAGTGAAGTATTAGGTATTAAGTATGACATGTTTCTTTAGTGTGCAACAATTTTGAACATAATATAACATAGCTTGAAGATTCAATATGGGTATCGAGTATCTGTATTCCTGACACTATAAATTACACTATAACCTAGATTGGAAGAGTTTACATTACTGAGGTTGAAAAAGGGTTTTACTAAATATGACTTGTAGTAATGGAGATGTAGATATGACGTTGCTTTGCAAAAATATTATCTTAATGGTTTTAAGTTTCATTTAAAGGGAACCATTACAAATTTTAGACTCTACCCTTATATTGATAGATAGCATAGAATTAAACCTATTCACTTCCAACAATTGATGTAAGTCATATTGTTTTTCTACATTTAAAAAAGAACCAATTTACCAAGAATTTAAATTAATCCCTAATCATAAACAATAAAACTTCTTGGTTCAACAGAGTGCCATGTGAAATGCCCTTCTTTTTGTCAACCCATTTCCCCCATCCAAAGTTTGACTCTTACTTTAAATTTGTCAATGTTGCTAAAAAATATGATTTTTAAAAAGTCTCTTATTGAATATTTTATCTACCTGAAATTATTGAAAATATGATGTACATCACCATTCAAAGGTCACATGAAAGGAAAAGAAGATAAGAAACATTTATTAAAAAAATGTTAATTTGTAAAGTAGCAAAACAACTGCATCAACATATGTAAAAATGTGTCAAATTTTTAAATTTCAAGTTAGAATTACATCATCAACTTCTGATAATGTTTCCAAAACCAAGTTTCCATGCATATACTAAAAGTCGAGTTATGGTCCGTCAAAGTTTGTCACGATGGAAAATGTATAACTGAGAAAAAAGGATTCAAAGATAAGTAAGCCTATATTTCAGATATTTGATTTTCTTGAAATGAAACTTTCCAGATGTTTTGAAGTAAACAAAAGGATTGTAAATCTGTCAAAAAATCAATTCCGGCAAATTATGACCTTGACATGCATTTTCACCTGTAGCGCAAAATGAAGTTTGCTGCATTATGGCTCGTTTGATATGGACAGTCACATATTTAATTTTCAGTCTTTTTAACATGATTAATACAATAAGTACCAATTCTGATCAACTAATGAAGATTCATAAAGGATTTCAAGGTCATCAACATCACTTAAACTGAAGTTCTATTTTTCACACAAACAAACAGCATCTACCCAAGGATATATTCTTGACACCTCATTTTATCACTTATTTTTCATCACAATGAATAATTGACAAAATAATAAAAAGGGTCTATTACATAACCACCTCCGGAGATTAGAATATGATAAACCAAAACAACTCTTCTCAAATAACCTTCCATTTATCACATTTAATGTGCTTTGAAATGGTTGTTCCAAAAATAGTTGTTTCATGTAACCTTTGCCTACTGCTTGAAATGTGTCTTAAAAATCGTTCTAAAAATAGTACCTGATGACCAAGTAGTAAAATCAATATGACTATAAAAAGCATGAAGGTGCTCTTACTTGTAAGGGCAAATTAAATTTCCATAACATCCCCAGGTAGCTTGAACATGATGTTATTATTGGCAAAGGTGACAACATTTCTATGTTTACAAGAAGAAGAACACAACTGCTACTATTCAGTTCCAATATCCTACTTTGTATTTATATGCATCTGATGTCTTTGTTAATCAAAAACACTAATGCATTCTTGAATAATACCTTTGTGGAAAGCAACCAAACAATTAAAAACAAAAAAACGTGGGGAATAAGGCCGGGGGGGGGGGTACTTAGTACAAAAGTGATTACGGAGATGTGCCGCAAACTTGGGTAGCAAAATCAGGCTCTCTGGTATGCCAATGGTCTTTTTTCTTTGCAAAATGTGGTATTTTGATGGGTCTGTTTTTCAAAATTTCTAACAAAAATCAGGAAATTCCCGCCAAATTAGCATAAATTTTCGGAGAAAATTTCAATTTTTGTATAAACTTGACCCAAAATTTTGGGAATTTGGTATATGGATGGGTCCCTTTCTTAAAAATTGGTATATACATGGGTGGTACTTCAAATTTCCCAGAGGCACATCCTTACCAAAACCAAACTTGAGTAGCCCCCCTTGTGGAATGAGGCCACAAGTGATCAGTATTAATTTTACAAAGATGACTTTGAAAGGATACAGTTCATGCATTCTGGTGCAATTTTCAGATAAATATCAATTGGAGGAGTAACTGTCATATAATTCTCAATGCTTTGTTGACCTGAGTATTTTGGGGAAGCTGTTATAAATGGGAAACACTGCATCAAAGTATATACAGGGTGTATCAAAATGATTAGTACTCAGAATAGATAAATGTATAAAAATACTTCCCGTTCCATTTTGAATCTTAAAATTATCTGAATTGGTAGTACATTTCTTTGTCTTTAATTTGCAAAAAGAATGAGAGCGTTTGGTCATTTCGTTTCCAAGAACGGGAGGATTCTGTAAAGGCACCAGTTTTGAAAACTCTCCATGGATTTGATTTGTTGCCTTTCTATTTCAATGAAGACAGAAATCTATAACTCTGTCTGCGAGAGATTTAAATTTCTATTTTCTACCTTAAAATATAATTTTACTTTCAAAATTGCCAAAATCTAATGTTGAAAGCTCTGTTTGACTTCTCATTCCATGAAGAAAGAAATTAATGATTATACGAAATACTTGCTATTGATTAAATAGAAAATGTTACCTATCTTTTAAATGGAGATACTACCTGTCTTTTTATTTAAATAAAGATGTCTCTTTATCATTTTGTTTCACAAAATAAGTTCATGGCAGTAAATAATTTGTAGAAATGCTTAATCTATTAAAATATGTATAGATATCTATACTTCTATAATTCTGTCCGATGTTGCAAATTGGCAAATCAAGCACTTATACGGAACTCGATTCAATTTGAAACACCACACAACATTCATTCTCCCCGTTTTCTGATAATTTATGGCCTTTGATGCTGTATGTGAAACAATTTTTTTTCAAATGTCTAAGGCTGTTCCACTTGACTAACCACATGTTAACACTAACAATTTGGATACCTTGCTTTAGGCATAAGCTATTTATTACCCGTGGCGAGTTTGCAAAAATACATAATTTCTTTTAACTTTGTTTTTCTTAACCTTAAAACATTTGTTGCCATTGTATAATCAAATCTATATACTTCAGATTAAGTTTCACTTCATCTTTGATGATATTCATGTTCCCATTACTATTATTTAAATTCAGCTAAGATTTTTGATCATAGTCAAAGCAAATACCAGATATCCATGTTTCCGTATGCCTATTCATAGACTACTGATGCGACAGTCTGGCACCATCTCAATTTTTCTTAAAGTTCAAGTTTAGCAATGTGACAGTGTTGACATCAATTTGGAAAACAGTCTATGATCTATGTCAAATTCTTACCAGAATTGTCTTCTTCTTTCTTTTTTTTAAATTTTTTTAAGTTTCTATCCCATAGATGCACTTTATCTTGATAAATACGGATAATGTGAACAATATAAGTAGACAGTCTGGGTTCATATTCATAACATTTATATTCAATAGGCACTAGACTACTAAATAGTTATTTTTGCTCAACTCTTGCAATCTTAAACTACACTGTAAACTAGCCCAAGATTTGTGATGGAAAGACTGAGCTCAATGCTCCTATTAACTATGCCTGCTTATCTGTCTCAAAACGGAATAACACTTAATAATAAACTCCAAGTTTCTTCATAGAATAACAATAAAATGTCTTATCATTGAAACTATTTTAATAATACTTTTACTACATGTATGATTGAAAGTGAAAAATCAGGACAAGTTGGAATATAAACCCCACTCACTTTTGTCTTGAAGCAATTAGGACACTTAAATATTTTCCTAACATTGAAAACCATTCTAGTCAGAAATATACTTTGTAAATTAATTACTGAAGTTTTCTTATAAAAGAAAAACTAAACACTTTCTATACCTACTGTAACTAATATTTTTGCTTTTAAAATCCACCTTTTTTTTCTTAAAAAAGATCAAATCATCATTAAATCTTCACAAATCAATAAACAATACAAGCATCACAATTTATATAAGTGTTTAAGAACTTGTAGCTATTGATCCTTGAATCTTTACATCTAAAATAACAAGACTTGATTTGATAGAATCAAACAAATTCTCTATATTATTTAAGAAGAACTTCTAAATGAAGCCATTTGCAAGTTTCAAAACATGTATAGGCTCGATTATTAATTAACAATTTTTACAAAACATATGCACTGATACTTGCAAGAAAATGAGATAAAACTTGTCTAACACAAAATAAAAATCATATAAAAACTTGAACGATCAAGAAACTCCAGCCAAATGTCATATGGTACAAGTCGTTCTTCAAGCCCCTTGTGTATATTTCTGGTAATTGCTAACTTCATTAGCTTTATATTAAATCTTTAGAATACAGGTAGGGTAATTATAAGCATAAATGAAATGGGTTCATTTGCATGATTGCAATCAAATGACCCTTATCATGTACTTTTATAAAAGAAATGTTTTAGTGCACTAGTATGTCTGCTAATGGTAGGAAAGTCATATTTGGTTTGAGCCAAAACTTACTCAGATTTATCATAAGCTTCAATGGACGTTGTCTGATGAAAGCATCTCATCTATCATATTATTTTACCAACAAATCTGGACATGTGAACTCTTTAACCAATTGTGGGTTGCTCTGGCAAAATGAGCGGAAAGTCACAAATGAAGATTTTGAACAAATGGCTTCTGAAGTTCAAACATGGTGAAAAGGTTTATTTTTATTTTTTTTTTTGGGGGGACATAAAATGCGTTCATGCATAAGACTTTACCTATATCCTTAATTTAGAAGGTGAATTATGTAGGGAAGTGTAATAATTAATTATTCACAGTTAATTGAACAAATTTTGCCATTTTCGGCTATCTGTTATTGCCAGATAATCATCAGACTGCCTTGCATTTTGATCTCTAAATAAAGATTGGTAAAAGAAAAATTTGTATGTATGATATTGTGAATAAAGTGATTTGATTTGATTTGAAGTGGTATATATCATTTGAAAGCTAAGATTATGGAGAATGAAAATATGTCATAAAATAATTTTGAAATTCATGACTTTCAGCTCATTTTGCCAGAGCACCCTCAATTGTTTATACTCAGTTGCCATAATTTTTGTGAAATACGTCTTGTAGAATTAAAATGTTTCATTTGAAATTGAAGCTTCAACATTTTTTTTTAAATCCTGCCAATATTGAACTAATGTTTCTATACAAATCAAAAACAAGGCAATCAACCTCTGTCCATGTGCGTCATTGTAGGTTAATGAGTGGGTTAATTGTGGACAGGCATGTAATTTTTGTCACATTTACTGTCAAAAAGGAAATAACATGTAATGAATGTTTAGATAAATTGCCACTGACATTAAACTTCCTACCAGCAATGCCTAGACACAAGTAATGACATTTGGAAGCCACAATTTGTGGTTGTTGGATTTGTATCGTTGTAGTCGAGATGTCTAGTATCAATTACAAGGTTTTTTTTAAATAACATATTCAGGCATTTTTCTTTTTTCTTGTGCCAGAAAAGAAATAATTCCATGTTAAATTCTATTCAATCATATACATCTTGTTAACTGGGGTAATTCAAAGTTGTTGTTTTTCATACTAACCTATTCAATAATTGAAAACCCGAATCTTAAAATTAATTTACTGTATAAGTGGTATATTTCGCACTACACTTATTGTTGTGCTTTTCGCACTCTACTCCCCTTGCGTGAAAATATATGTAGAGCAAAATATGGTATGTATACAACGCCACGCGTAAAAATTATTGTGAGCGCGAAAATTAAAACACGCAAAATGATTCAAATATTAGTCGCGCACAAAAATTACTGCGCACGAAAAAATATTGCCGTTAACAGTAGTATGTATGTATTAACAGTTTGCAAACATTCCTTATAAACACTTTAGCATGCTTGAATAGGTTTTTGACAAATTTAATTACTAAACCTAAAAATAAACTATAATTAAAAAGGAACTCGTTCTAAAAAAGAAGCCCCATGATGTCTGCTATATCAATAAACTTAATTAAAACTTCCCTATACCAAATGGAACCATTTACCAAGATGCTCCTCTGTAGTGGATTCAACTGTGAGCTTAATGAAATGATTATAAATTTAGACCTAGAGTATAAAATATGTGTTAAATATATACAAAATGAAATCAATCAATTGATGATACACAAATTTCAGAAAAAAACAACCATATTTTGTAAATCTAAACTTCAACATATTTATTTTCAAAAAAAAAAGCTATCTGAAAATTAGCATCAAGACATTTTTACTTGGATAATTCCATTTCATGCACAGCACATACAATGTTACTTAAAACCATGGTTATTTAACCCATTTATAGTTTAAATTAAATTCTATATAACACTTTTTACAAGCTTTTATAAAAGCAATGCTGTATTCTGTCTTGCTTTCAACTTCTGAGGGTTTCTATTTTTGCTAATAACTGCAATAAATTCAAGGTTCACTAATATTATTCAAGGTTCATTAACAATTCAAAATTATAAAATGAATACCTAGAAGACATCCAATGCTATGTTATTAAAAGCTTTTAGCTAATTTGAAGGACATTGATATCAAATTGAATACTATTTTCAGCATTTATTGCATTTTTAGAGAAGATACATCTAAACTGATTAATATTCATTTGAGCATCAGCTTATGTAGAAACTTACAGACATAAAATGAATCAAGTATGTGCATTTTTTTAAACAATATATTTTGCACTTATATATTCAATTTGAATTTCATTCTAAGACCATCAGTCTACTTCAAAATTATTACTATAAATTTTTTTTTAAATCTTGCTCAAGGACATTATAAATGCCACTCACTGCAATCCAAACCACACCACTCAATGCCCGATGATTTAGCCACGCATGTCCCTGTACCTGACATATATACAACAATCTGTAAAAATATAAGGATTGACTTTTGAGGCAAATAGAAAAGACTCCATCCACTTAAAATAGACAATCCTATTCTTATTCCTCCTACATATAATGTTCATTTTACAAACAGTCACATCTAATGCTGTACTAATGCATTTTGATTCATTAATTTTATCTTTCATTTTAAACCCACTGTTTATAGCACTTAAAGTTGTAATATCAGTAAATATATTAGAGGCAATTCATGATCCACTTTTCATCCTCAAGGTCACCTTTATCAAAATTGAGTTTTTCAGCTATGAAGAATCCTCAACTGATATGCGTTCAAATCTCCAAATCATTCTTAGCTTGCATTTTTCAGAAAAATGAAAAAATATGTCATTTTCTAATTATTGTCAGGCCCCGGCAGTAATTATAATACAGTAGCCTATGAAGATTTTTAAAAAGCTTGTAACCCAAAAATGAATGGTCGGAATCAAGTGAGATTTTCAGCATGCATTTATGTTGTACTCTTCTTTTAATCTAGTTAGAAAATAGGTGAGGTTGTAGTCATACCAGAATCATGAATTACACCTTTAAGCTTATTACCTGTTTTTAATGATACACTTTGATACCTAAACAACTACTAAAATCAACCTGCTCAACATTTTCCAAAAAGTACACAAAATCAAATCTACTACAGATGCTAATTAACTCTTTCACTCCGGCAAGCCGCTCACAGCGGCTCTCAAATGCGTGCATGATTGGCTAGAATTTATAATTCAGTGCAATTTTTTCAAATTGCTCTAAAAATAAAACTACCGGCCCAAATTGGTTGAAAATCAAGCAGTTGAAACAAAGGGTTATCTAGAATTATTATTTTTATTAGCAAAGAGATTAACCTTCGCGCACTACAATCATCATATGCTATCATGAAGTGAGGTGTCTTTGAGCTGCTCCGAGTGGCTTGCCGTCCAAATAGGACAGATTGTTAAAATTTTATTCCGGAGTGAAAGAGTTAAAATTCCTAATATAAAGAGTTAATCTATTTAATCTCATGGTATACATTTCAATGTTACACATTTTCGTGTCTTTCTTTGTATCAATAATCTTTGCAGAATTTCCAATACATTTATGATCAAATGTACTATACGCTTATGTAAATATGAAAAAAGGTCTGATTTAGAAGAACACATGTTGTACTAATATCTGATGTCCTTTATATTGTTTTTAAACATGAGAAGCAGTTTCTTTTTCTTATGCAATGCAAAAGAACTGGCTTATTTAGGGGGTTACTCTAATCAATTAAAAAAATATACAAAATATACATATTATTTCATATTATTTTTTGAACTTCATATATTGATTAATTTGCAAACATGTCAAATATATACATTCTTTTTAATTGATCTGATTCAATTTCTCAAATTCACACTTCATGAACAACTACAACGCTATTATCTTTTATTAGATCTATACACATGCTGACATTAATACATAATATAGCTTTGGTAAAAAGCTATAGACATAACATAATGGAGACTGCAAATGTTTCCTACATTATAAATTCCCTATTGCATTATCTGAAATCGTAAACATATCAATAAATGATGGAATGATCCAATTTCAAAATCTGTAGAAATTCAAAATTTTATAAAAAATCATTTGAACTATTTCCTTTTGTATGTCTTACACTTTCCATTCAAGTGTTATAACTTACAGCACACAATATTCATAAATGTAACTACATCAGAATACATTTATCAGAACAGCATAGACACAAACCACAGGCCACAAACTTATTGAACAACCATCATATGACACTGTATGGTACACATATCATTCATCCAGGTAAATACATTGCTACACAACAGAATTTAGGGTTTTACTAGGGTTTGCCAAGTCGTTCTTGACATTATCATGTCCAATCTCACATCTTTGATTTACTTACAGACTATTTATCAGTTTGGCAGCTAAATATCCTGTTTATATTATACAGATGGGAGGTGATACACATGATAATCACTGAATTCAAGTCATGTCCTGGCAAATCTTTGCCATCATACAATTTTTTTAAATTTATAATGGGTTTAAATATCTCAATGCTCTTAATCTGACTTTTAATTAAATGGCTCTAGTAAAATTGCTCATGATCTGGATTGATCCTAATGTAAATTTGTTTTTGAAATATTTGAAGGCGTGTCCATACATATAATTGATAAACACCTCACAAAAGATAAGTGAACACTTAGTCTGACCCCCATAAATCCAAGTAAGAGCTCCCAAAGTCCAACGATATTGACATATATGAAAAATATGGAATCTCATCTAAATATTGACCCCAAATTTGACATCAAAAACCATTTCCATCATTTTACACTAGCCGTTTGAAAAATCTACCTCAATTGTCATTTCTCACATTTTGGGTATACCCGCAAAGTAATAGAGCATCACCACAATGCCTAGTGGAATCGATAGATGATCAGTGTTTTTCATATTGCGTAGAGTACAGAGCTGCTGTGCCGATCTTAACTGTTTTACCAACATAGACACATGTAATTATCCTTTTGGATAAAATTGGTTTGACTTTATTTTCTTTTTATTGATTTATTGAGATGATAAGAAAGAAAGTTTTGACTTATTGTGTATGATTTAAGAAAATCAAGGTAGGGCTCTTTTGCGTATAATCATAGCCACTCGACATAATAAAGTCAAACCAATTTTATCCAAAAGGATAATTACATGTGTCTTTGTTGGTAAAACAGTTAAGATCGGCACAGCAGCTCTGTACTCTACGCAATATGAAAAACACTGATCGTCTATAATGGATTCCACTAGGCATCGTGGTAATGCTGTATTACACTGTGGGTATACCCAAAATGTGAGAAATGAAAATTGAGGTAAATTTTTCACACGGCTAGTGTAAAATGATGGTAATGGTTTTTGATGTCAAATTTGAGGTCACTATTTAGATGAGATTCCATATTTTTCATATATGTCAATATCGTTGGACTTTGGGGGCTCTTACTTGGATTTATGGGGTCAGACTAAGTGTTCACTTATCTTTTATGAGGTGTTTAGTATGTTTGTC
>JXSR01S024358.1:137363-150443 GCA_000969725.1 Ophiothrix spiculata
GCTAATAAATAAATTGATTTTAATGATTTTTCAGTCTGCTTCAATGGAATAATACACAATACATATTCTTACAAAGGGAAATAAATTCAATTATCTCTGAATGTCACTGAGCAATTTCTAGCAAATTATGAAAGTTTAACTATATTTAAGAATTAACCTATTTCAATCTCATAAATTTTATACCTTACATATCACTCACTTTTTCCTTTTCTTTTAACAACAGTTAAACTATGATTAGATAATTTACATTATAAAATGCAATAAAATATGCTATGTGATTATGCAAAAAATTGGATGTTTTTTATATTTAATAGAAGAAATTTTATAATCATGTGGAAAATCCATCATTGAACAAAACAGGAGGACTGCGACAACCTATCGCATGTGTGGGACGAGGCCATCAAAACCATCTTGAGTCGTCTGTCACATGACCAATCCAGCGGGTCAAAACTTGACGAAGTGTTACAGGGGTAACACGAAACGTAGTTTGCTCTAAACAAGTAAGTCCAGTAATCTAATTTAATTTTCACTTATCTTTCCAAAATATTCTCAGTATAGTTAATAAAACTTCTAATTAACAACAAGATCAATGAACATCATATTCATTCAATTCATTATCATTTAGTATTTGTGGTTTCTCTGCAAAACAATGCAAACAGTGCTGCTTTGCATATTATCAAGTCATATCTCACATCATAGACTGTTTGGATTTAGTGGCAACTAAATATACTGTTCATATAGTACAGGTGAGATGTGGTACAGATGATAATCACTCAATGCATGCAATTTCCTCGAAAAATATCCACTATCCTTAAATTTCTTTTTTTGATATGTTCTAAATTTCACCGTTTTCTTAACCCAACTTTTAATTAAGTGGCTCTAGTCAGAATGTTCATCAACTGATCAGAATGTAAATTTGTTTTTAAAGTATTCGATGTTTAATTCAAAAGTATAATTGATGGTATGTTTGTCTGAGATGTTTGCTCTTCAAAATTAACTTGGAATGCAATTAAATGGTAGAATTAGCAGACTCAATATTTTCATTTAGTTTAATCTGAAATTTAATGGAATGGCTTCAGTCATTTGTTAATGACATTTAAATGATAAGACTGTTTCTGTTTGCAAGTGTTTTTAAAGAAAATCTGCCTCGTTTTCAGTATCTACTCCATCATTTCTGTAATCTTAATCATAATGTTTTGACACAATAAAACTGCTTTTCTGTTTGTAGGATACAAAGATTGGTTAAGAAAATCAAGCCAGAAATGCAATATCTTCACAAGATAATATTTGCCTCAAAGCTCCAAAACATAATCTCTATGAGTAATATCAAATGCCCTTTTCTAAAGTTCAAATATTAGGTCCAGCTATTTAACTATACTTTACAACACTGGTAAATACGAAGTACTTTTTCGAATAGCATGTCATAAAATAAAATCCTTTTAATGCTTGTAGAATTACACCCAAAACATATCTTTCAGATCATATTTCACAAACAGTAACAGATAAAACAAAGCAAACACAACATAATCAAGGCAATAACCTCTTGTGCGATAAGCATAAAATCTCACTTCCACTTTGAGGCTACCCCGTTCAAGAGACATTAGAATATAAACTCGGCAAAGAAAAGGGCTCTTGAGTTGCACATATTTCCCTCTCTAGTGGCCCGGTTTGGATTACCAAATGGACGAATGTGTCTCTATTGATATATGGCAAAGCATCAATGATAATTCCACTTATCTTATGAGAGATGCTAATACTGCAAGAAATGATTTACAGGTTATATAAGAACATAAACATTTGACTTTTACTTTCAGTGAGTTCTTTTATTTCCAACTATTATTAAATGAAGATTTTTTGTGCAATTATCATAAGTCTTATTGAAATGAAAAATAAAAATATCTGGTGTAATCAACAAATCAAAATATATCTTGAGCTAAACTTCAGTGCATCACTCTATAACACTCATGTGGTAAAGTTATTTGTAAGAATTCAATTCAAACAGTGAAACTTTATCTTCTGTGTATTTCTATTTTCCTCTTTTTTGCATAAAAGGATCTGGAAAGAATAAATCAAAACCGAAATTTTTTATCTTTTCTACTAGGTGTGATTCTTATGTGACATTTACTTCAGTGTGCTCTTGATTCCGAAATAATTACTGGAAAAAGTAAAATAATTATCCCTGATTTCCTGATGGGCTGGGAACCCTGGTGTTAGTTGCAAGTGTTTTATTTTGTTTATTTTGCTATGTGCACATAGACCTTGGTATCTACATTTTCATGGGATGATATATCACTGCTAAACAACTTCAAGTAACTTAATTCCCTCAAGGACACATGATGAATTAAGAATTTTTGTAATCATCAAAATATCAAATATAAAATTAAGCATTTCGGTACTACCATGTCACTAAATTTTCTTTGTAAATAGGATTCAAGAATAAATTGGCTTACATAATACCGTATGTGAATACAGAGATTTTAAAACACATTCTAAAATTATGCACATTTACTTGATGTACATGTTTAGTTTCATTACTTCCAATTGGGAATTTGTGATATTCTGTTTCTTTTAACATAGCCTCTGGTATTATACACAATTCTTATACTCCAAAAAGCCATTCTATGACACATCCAAACTTCAAGCAGCTGCCAACTTGTAACAAACTGACAAAACCAGTGGATATTATATCGCTAATAAAATTTCTAATATAAAGACTTAAAATTACAAAACTTACTGAACTAAGAGAGAGCACATGATTTGAATTTTAAACATCACATTTCAGTTTTTTAATGCAAAGCTCTCCCAATAATCATAGCAAAGTAGATTGTAGATATTTTTGTAATGAAATCAAATCTTAAAGGCGCATTGAACAAGTTCTTTTGCATCATTTGAAGTGTCAGTAGTAATATTGGAAGCATACAAAGTTTTATTGTAAAATTCTAACCCTTTATGCAAAGTTGTTTTTTATTAATTTATCTGCGACATATGATATAAAAGCAATGTTTTGCATGCAAAACTTAACCCCTCTCCAGACATATAACATTAATACATACTTTTAGAGAATAGCCTTGTACCCAAGACCAATATACAAAACGAAACTCTGAATTTTTTACTTAATAGATTTAGATTTCCTGGTCCATGTCTGCTTTAAAAGAAAAAGCTTGGTTACAATTTTTACTGAGGCTGATATCTTTCTATGATTATTTCAATACCATTTTGAGATGAAATGATCATCAAACCTATTACTAACATTTTTCTCAAAAAACAAAAGATGAAGAATAATGGAGGATGTGACACAAACTGAATCTTTTCAATGCTTTCTTGGAAACTCTAAAGAGCCCAAAGAAGTACATTCTTAAAGCTAAAAGGTTATTCCTTAAAGCAAACGTTCATTGTTTGTCCTCTAATAACTTATCTACCATATACACTAACAGGATAAATGCTTAACCATACAGCAGAGAAGTCAACTGCTGTAAATGCTTATGGATCACACACCTGCTTTCAAAAATGGAAAACTGTTTTGTGATAATTGAGTATAAGACAAAGTGACAAAATACTTCCATTATAAAATGTAATTGTCCATGTCTCTTTTAACCGCAGGAAAACATTGTAAATAGCAAATATGATGATGATAAAATGAATTGTATAAACACACGTCTGCAATGCATTTTGTAAATTAGTTAATATAATGGGAAAAAGAAAGTATTCTTGAGTTTAATTGCGTGGCAGATAACCAGGTGCAGCTTTGTTTGCCTGAAAATCTGCCTAAAAACATGATACCTTAGATACACTTTCAATTTCCTATTCTCGTATTGGAAGTGCTCTTTTTCATAACTAGTTTTCCATTATCAATAACAAATGGCATATCTTCTAAACTGACCTTTATATTCAGGGCCATATATGTATGGTGTCATAAGCGATAAAGTGTTTGATTAAAAAAATACTGAAGTATTTGTAAAATCTTTTTTTGCTTTATTCATTTATTTTGAGAAATGTATACCACTTGTGAACATAAAATTTTACACTGTTATAAATAAATAATGCTTATTTCAAAAATGTAACTGAAGCTTTGTTCATAATGTTCGTACGAACAAAAGATTCGTACACATTTTTTAAGAATGAGGTTTGCAAGAATGGGTATATTTTTGTACACATATCTGACAAATGTTAAATTTTATGAAATTCTTTTTCAGGGCAATGTTATTAGATGTATTTCCTCTTGACAATAATGTGCTTTGTTTTAAAAATAGATCAAAAATTACACTTACGACTGGTCGTGAACGCCGTACGAACAAGCTGCGCTGCGAACAGGGGTTTTGACCGTTTTGTTTCCAACGTCATACGAACGATGTACGAAAATCGTGCAATGAAAACCAGTTCTTAAGTTCGCAGTCAGGTCAATGGCAATGTCAAAGTTTTGTCATGAATGCCTTGCGAATATCGGCATACGGTTGCAGCACGGCGTTCGCACGGCTGCCTTATGGCTGCCATAAGAACTTCGTCTTTGTAATTCCTATTCAAATGAATGCTTTTTAAGGAGGATTTTGCCAGAGAGGTGCTAATCATCTCTCTTGGATTAGCATAGTAATCATATTTGCTAGATATGTTACTATTGACATGGTTGCTAAATACTAAGAACTATTAAAGGTGCCATTGCTTGTTTTTCTTATAAAACCATTATGTGAACAAGTAAAATTACTGGGACTGATTTGTAATTTTAGGAGGGGAGCAAAAAACAATACTCCGATTTGAATATGAAAGTATAACTATAAGTGCAAGCACGCTTTGTGACAATACTTTGTGCCATACAAATCCTTTTCTCTTTTATTTTACCTCTGCTCGTTTGCTTTTTCCATTTGGTCTCTCCCTTTTACCCTACTTCACCTTCTCTTAATACCATTTTTTTTTCCTCTCTCTATTTCGTCTTGTCTCCCCTTTTCTGCACTTCATTCTTGTGTTTTATTGATTGAAAATTCGCAAGTCTATCGCACAAACGCAGTAAGATATGTCTGCGACCTTGCAAACTGATTATGAGTAAACACTCTTTCGTACATCCACCGCAAGAGGTTCGTACGAAAGCTTACTAAGTGGTCAAATAAACATTCTTAATCGTTCGTACCAATGCCGTACTAAGGCCGTAAGGCTAATGTGACCATAGCTTAAAACACATAAATGATTATTACAAACTATTTAGGTAGATAAAAGACAATAGAAAGAATTCCAAAGGCAAAAAGAGGTAGGTTGTTTGAATGGTATACAAACTCTTAGCTCCTAATCAAACATCTGTCAACTCATGTGAGAAAGCATTTACTGTATAAGTGGTATTTTTCGCGCTACATATATTTTCACGCTTTTCGCGCAAAATGAGATTGGTGCGAAAATAAATGTACCGCGAAAATTAATGTCGATGTGTTGCAAATTGAATTCTATACACGGACAATGTTCATATGCGCGAAAATAAAAACGCGCGAAATGGTCCAAAATTGGCCGAGCGCGGAAATTACTGAGCGCGGAAATATTGGCGTTTACAGTAGTATTGACATTTTTATCAAAATTATTTTCATCAACTTCAACCACAAAATGACTATTTATGTAAAACAGTCATGCTTATCCTAGACCATTTTTGTACAAAACATCTAAATATATTCAAAATTAATAAGTAAGTTCAGTTTTTTGAAACTATTTGAAACTATGAGAGCAAACAACTCTTAATAAATAACGGCAATATTCCGAGCAAACCAGTGTCATATCTCTGATTATATCTGTCTTTCACACTTACAAGCTGCACTTATGATTGCTCAAGATAAAACTGTTGATAACACCAGCGCAGAAATGTCAAGGGGCTGGAAAGGATCCTTGTTCATTTTGACACACTAAAGTTTTAAATCTTACACCTTATATGCAGATATCCACATGCAGATGTAATGTTACTGATTTTAGCTTGGAATTCACATCTGAAAGACACCTTTTGCAGCAATCTTTATTAGAGAAAACATTTTATTTGTGTCAATAAGATATATATATAATACCCTTTTAGCCAGGCATGCTGAATGATATGCTTAACATTTTCAAAACTGATATCAAGCCTTTTAATATTTTGTATTTTTGATACAGAGTTTCTAAACCAACATCTAAATGGGCATCTAAATTGCTTTTATCTCTAGAGGTTTAAAGATTTTCTGTTCCAAAAATGGAAATGATTTGTTTTTCAATTTTGAATTGTTTAACCTATTTATAAGATGTACTCTATATTTGAAATACAATTTTAACAAAGCATGGTCCAATTTTTCAAAATTTAGATTTCATTGTGAAAAATAATTCCTAAAAAGAAGTGTATATTTCAGTGAAATTAATTTAACCATTTTTATTTTATGAGCATTTTTGTATTTCATAGTTGTTCACAAGACTCATAGTATAAATGAAAACATGACAGACAAAAGGTTTGCTGAAATTGTTAGCTAAATGCTCAACATAGATGGCATTTAATTCTCAAAATTGTTAAGTTCAAATGATATTTCATTTACATTTATTAGATTTATGAAATATTTGGCACTGCAAAACAGAACATATTAAGCAGCCACCTGCTGGACAGAACATAATTTGAATTTCACAGTTGGTTCCACTTTGCCTTGTGAATTTATTTATGCTTACCATAAATAGATATCTTTTAAATATATCTTGAAAATGGAACATGTTTCATTTATAAAAATTCACATAATTTTTGAGAATAATATGAGCAATATCTCAAAATACAAATATGTGTACCGCCGCGGCAAAAGGGTACAGTTGTCGGCTCGTACATGTTGCTCCTTGTAGCATATCTATTATATGGTATTTGTATACATCAGATATGCTACAATGAGCAACATGTAGAAGTCGACAACTGGACCCTTTTGCTGCGGCGGTACACATATTTAATAAAGATTGAAAAAAGATTGAAGCAATTGGGTAAGGCTTTTTAAAAAGATATTTAAAAATGAATGAAAAGGCCAAGATCATTTAGGTCATGACATTTTTGCAGGTAAATAAATATGCTTACAAACAAAAGGCCATTAAAGAAAACAAATTACTTTTAATTAATAAATTGTTTTTGCTATTATTTGCTTAGTCTAAATTGTTCAATGTTTAAATTCAGCTTAAAATCCTGAAACCATTGGGAAAAATATTTTATCTGTTGTATCCTAACTTCAAAATACTACAAATTCAGCCACTTTGAAATGATTCAGACATAAAATATTTGTCAGATTCACTTTATACATGAGAAGAACAATCTTAAGTTGATTAAATGATGGAACATTTTAATAATAGGTGCTAAAGTTAAATGCAATATTGTGGAACAGTTATTTATCAGCTGATGCTGCATGAACACTCCACAGCATTCTATGTTGGAGCTCTGGGAGTTCTGAGCTATTTGTTGTATATTAGGGTTGTCAACCATAAATACTTCTTCCTCTCAATTTTTTTTTATGAATGCAACTCAGAAAGATAAGGTGTTAAAGAAATCCATTTCTTCTCCAATATTCAACAAAATCATGGAAAACTACTGGTAGCGTATATTACTATCTTCAAGTTCTATCGATTCATGTAAAAAAATATGTAGGTAAAAAAGTAGTGGTACGAATTGGCATAAGAAATCGAAGTCTTGGGTATCTCCTTAGGTAATTTTTCAAGATGCTTCCACTACATTTGACTCAGCAATATAATTGTATGAACCTTAAAATCAAATTAAATGCATCATTTCCCTCATATTGTAGAAACTTTACGTGGAAATAGAGCATAATCACAAATTAAAATGACAGAGATTTTGACATCCATTTAAATAATTTAATTTTTCACAACTATTTGATAATGCAATCAAATTGTGAGCCTTCGTCTCTAACCAGCCTTAAATGCAACCTCTTGGTCCTCAGAACAAAGTATATTTGCCATACTTCGATCATATTGCTTAAATTAAAATTTTCAGCATTTTGCTTAACATTGCTTAAGCATTGTCTTGATGTCTTTTGCTATGTAGTACTGAAAATCAGGGGTCTGGTGTATCACGATGTATTTTTCTCCCCTACCGGACTAAGCACAGATAAAATATGTGTCCCGTCATAT
Source organism: Ophiothrix spiculata (assembly GCA_000969725.1). NCBI lineage: Eukaryota > Metazoa > Echinodermata > Ophiuroidea > Amphilepidida > Ophiotrichidae > Ophiothrix > Ophiothrix spiculata. The sequence goes on from JXSR01S024358.1 coordinate 145,464, forward strand.
CTAAAGGTACCTTAAGGTCGGCATAGTAAATTACGAGATACAGGCCATTGAAGCTGAGCATAGTCAAAAATCACGTCGAAGGTCAAATTTCTTATTTCATCAGAATCGTTACCTTTGAAGTGTATTCTATCATATTAATCAGGTTCCAACATCCAAAACTTAAGACAAATGATTTAAAAACCGAGATAAAAATCCTTCCTCCATTCAAGTTTTACCAGTACAGAAACTGTAAACTTGATTTTCTCAAAACTATAGTTATCTCAATCAGCCCGTTGCCCTTTATCAATTTGGATGTAACTTTGCAATCAAACATCCAATAACCAAAAGCAAGGTGTCATTTTAAAGCTTAAAATATTATCTTTCAGATGAGACCAAAAAATCAATTTTCATTTTGGGACCCTTAAGGTACACTTCTATATGACGGGTCACATATATTAAGGGGAAAAATCAGCATAACTATTCAAATTATGCAGCAAAAGTCACTTGACAACATTCTTTACAAATTTGCTTTTGGCTTCAATATCCTTTGCAATATAAAGCACATGTCCTTAAATACCCCATGTGTTTGCCAATTTACTAAGTAATTACATGACATCCATTCTACCAATAGGTACTAGTCTGAAAGATGTAACCTCTGTTGTAGTTAAGTTCATGCTATATATATTCAAAATGCAAACACTCTTTGGTATATTATCCGAGTGATGGTAATTTACAATAAAATATTCACAACACATCCTCTTTGTTGCTTAATATAAATGGTTAGCAATTATTTATTACACTCAAAGGGTCTTCATCCCGAGCCTGGAATAATTAAACTGGGTTTTGCTGTCAGAAGAAAATAGTAAAACAGTTCATGTATATGTTGTGCCTTTAAAATAATGGGATTGCGAGTGTATTTTTTCATATTGTTGTTGCTGTCTTAATGTTTTATTCTACTGATATATCTAGAGATATAAATATCTTACCTGAAATTGTTGAACACATGATATACATCACCAACGTCACATGAAAAAAGTGAAAGAGAGAGAGAAAAAAAACCCATTTATTAGCAAAAACGAAAACCAGTTAGAATTTCATTAGTTTTTACCACAGTTTTCAGAATCAGGTGTCCAAATCATATCTGACGAAGACCTCCTGCTTCTATGAAAAATGGAATTGATATATTGTCATAACTGATTTTTTATCCCTTTTCAAATGATTCATATCAATATTTTTAATTTAAGATTTTCAATTTAAAGATATTAAAATAAAAACACAATTACTTAAGGCTTGATGTAGGCATTAAGGTCATCAGCTTGAAACTGTAGAAGCACCTGTATCAGTCAATTCATAGTGGGCCTCCAATTAAAATGTTTGGCTATCAAACATTTTGTTGTGACGTCAAACTATGGGCGGCCATGTGTCCAAAAGGTGTCAACAAGAGAAAGATGTCTAAAAATTGATAAGGGTGTCTATTACAACAAGAAGGGTGTCTAAACCCAAAATTGATATGTAACCCAAAACGGTGTGTGGAATCAAGAATGGTGTCTAAAACCAACAACACCTATGGCTGCCTATAGTTTGAAGTCACAAAAAAAAGTTTGAATTGACCCTATATCATACAAATCAAACATGGTAGTTAATTGCAAACATGTTAACTATATAATTTACACAGATTTACAAAGATATACCTTTTTAGTTGAACTCATTTAGTTGAAGGTAAAACGAACTTTTAAAAATTTCATGTTTTTTCAATTTGAGCTCTAATACTCATTTACAAACTGTCTTATTCTGTGTGTACATTTAATGACCTTCATCATTAAAAAATATTATGAAAGGTGAATAATGGTAAGCAAAGTTAGCATTTACCATCAGAGACTTATATCAAAGTAGCATCCAAAGAAACAAATCACAACTTTCCAAACATTCAAAGTGCAGGTGACAGTAAATTTACCACCAAATATATATTCTTAAGCTTTCAAGTTACGACACCACTCATTTTAACTTACTTCTACTCACGATGAATGAATAAAATATGATATAAGTGACAAACAAATATAAGCCTCCCAGAAATCTGAATGCAATGAACTATATACAACAACACTTTCAAGTAACTTTACATTTATCAGTTTTAATGTACTTTGAAATTGTTTTTCCTAAAATTGTTTTTAAAATGTAACCTTTGCATATCACTTCAAATGTGTTTTGTAATTTATTCTAAATATAGTAACTGATGGCCAACATAGTAAATTTAACATGACTGTTTTTAACATGCAAATGCCATCTATAAAAGCTTCAGTAGGCTTTTACTTGACAGCACAAAATTAAATTACCGCTCCATCCCCAGGTAGCATGATGTTATTATTGAAAAAGGTGATAACATTTGCTAAGACTGTGTTTACAAGAAGTCTAACACTCTTCAGCACTCTTCAGAACCAATATCCGCATATGTATTATAGGCATCAAATGTCTTAGCCTCTATCTAATATATTAACACATTTTAAATAGTTGAAAATAAATGAGAAAAGTGGTAAAAATTACTATTTTCTCTTTCAGAGGATGTTTTCTGATGTAATTGGCAGATAAACTGTTCGGGTACACTTTCAGTAAAATTCCTAGGCTGCAGATAGTGTCACTCTTGTATATGAAAAACCTAAGGTTAATTAGCTTTTAAGTTGGGTGGACTGCCTAAAAAATCTGATTAACAACATGTCTATTGACACAAAATCATTGAGAGATTTCCAAGATCCAATAAGTATAATATATTAATAACCTGCGTAATAGTGGATTTCAATCTAATTTAATTATTTCTAGCTTTATGCAAACTACTGCGCGGTCATTTATCAGGTAACAGTGACTTCTGATAATGACCTGCAATTAGAGCGCAAATGCCTTACACACATCAATACACACACATGCAATGATATCGCTGAGGTTGCGTTTGCAACGTGGAAGCAGTGTTAAATTAACTAAAAGGGTTAATAATGACCATAGTAACTTTGCACCATCTTACCCTCCCAAAGAAAAGTACCGAGACACAAAACAAACACTGATGATTTTAAACAATGACCTTAAACAATGGTGTGCAGTAAATGTATTTCTAAATATAAAACCAGTTAAAAATGGTAATGATCAAGTAACTCCTGTCAGTATCATAAGATAAAACTGCTTCATCAGGCCCTTTGGATATATTTTGTTTAAACACAAACTTAATTAGCTTAGTATTTAATCAATCTTTCAAATACAGGTAAGGTAATTAGTAAATATAAATGAAATAGGTTCATTTGCATGATTACAAATCAAATAACCCTGATCATGTACTTTTACTAAAAAAGTGTTAAAGTGCACTAGTATTCTGAAGGGTGCCAATTCATAAGTCATTTCCAGATAAAGTGCAAAATAAAATATTCAAATATATCAAGAGCATGTATGAAATTGGTGTTGATAAGAGCAATTCATTTATTACATTAATTCAAAAACAAAAAATCGATGATACTTAGAACCAACTGATACCACACAGACCCGGGCTCCGTTCCTAACGTCCACAGCCGGCCCAGCTTCGCATGAGGAAGCTGTGGAAGCATATGACCATCGGGTGGACGCGGATGTCAACTTGATGACACGGAGGGGGGACCATGTGGGCCCGTTGGTTCAAGCCGTCTATTAATATCATGGTGAGGCCCTCAGGGGAGCATAGTGACTAATACTCCCCCATCTGTGACTCAAGTGTTGTGTCCCACCAATCGGTAGTCACAGGGACTGAACTCGAGAAGCGTGGCCGCACCATGTTCAGAATGAATTCTGGATGTACTTAAATTTGTATGCATTGCATATCCGCATTTTAATTATTTGACCCTTGACCTATGAACTTTGACCTTTGGGATCTAGGGTACCATAAATATTTTCAGTATATTTTTATCAATATATATATGCAAGTACCATAAATGTAGCACCTTCCTATGGCCGGATACTTATTTTTTATTATTTGTTTGAATAATTTGACCTTTGACCTGTGAACTTTGACCTTAGGGGTCAAGGGTACCAACAATCTGTTTGGTATATTTTTATCAATCTATCTATGCAAGAACCATAATTCCAGCACCTTCCTATGGTCAGATACTGATTTTTGACCATTTTTGTAATAATTTGACCTTTCTTGACCCCAATGACCCCCTTGATGACCTCCGATCAAAAATTCCTGAACACCCCGAAGGAAGCCCCTCCTAAGGATGCCTCCACCCAAGTTTCGTTGAAATCGGTCGAAATCTGTAGACGAAGAAGCATTTTAAAGAATTTTGGAAAGCGCCCTCGTTTGACCCTCGGTGACCTTGGGTCGCAAAATTGTGAACACCCCAAGGATCATCCTGTGCAAGTTTCGCGAAAATCCATCTAAGCATATACGCAGTTGGACGATAGATAAATAGACCGATAGACAGATCATGGTTCTATAAACCCAGGCACTACGTGCATGGGTTAAAAAAACAAGGCGACATTAAGCTTCATTGTAGGTTAATGAGTGGGTTAATTGTGGACAGGCGTGTAATTTTTGTCACATTTACTGACAAAAAGGAAATAACATGTAATGAATGTTGAGATAAATTGCCACTGACATTTAACTTCATATGATCAATGCATAGGCGCAATTAATAACATTTGTGACGGTCCATCAAAACTAAACATTAAACTTCCTACCAGCAATGCCATTTAATGACATTTGGAAGCCACAGTTTTGGGTTTTTTTTAATGACAGCAATGTATAAATCAAAAACAATGCAATCAACCTCTGTCCATGTGCGTCATTGTAGGCTAATGAGTGGGTTAATTGTGGACAGGCATGTAATTTTTGTCACATTTACTGTCTAAAGGAAATAACATGCAATAAATGTTGAGATAAATTGTCACTGACATTTAAAGACACAATTAATAACATATGAAAGAAACCATTTGGAGTTGGTCGAATTGTTTAGCAAACAAAAAACAAACAAACTAGCAAGTAAAATC
>JXSR01S024359.1:5638-18296 GCA_000969725.1 Ophiothrix spiculata
AGTGTTAGTTTTGGAAGTCTAGTCTGTGAGGTCTTGTTTTGTTTGCTGGATGCTTGCCATGCCATAAATTATCTATTTCTTTCATCTTGCTCACTGTTTTTAACTCAGAACTCCAAAGTATTTCACTAATTTAAGTTGACAGCTATCCTGTGTTAAGATGACTTGAATTTAAAGGGGCATTGGACGGATGATTTACACTACCTATGTTAGAAAATAATAGTTAATTTCCGTATATAGGGACAATTTTGATCAAAACCTTCAAAAAAGTCGACAATTTGAATTTTATTTTATTTATTGATTTTGGTAATGAGGCTATTCTCCTAACGTATTTATTGATGTTATATAATGAGAAAAAGCCAAAGATCTGTTTATAAAACATTCCTTTCACATCATAGATTGCAGAAAAATCAAAAGAAATTTGGAATTTTCATCAGATCTCCTGAAAAGGCCAATTTTCGAAATTCAACTATAGAGGGCAGTATTTATTGTTGTCGACAATGATAATTAAAAATAAGAGAATAATCTAAATATTTTGATATATAGGGTTTGAATTTGACAATAAAAATTAACATGCTAATAATATTACTGCTAACACTTCAAATGATGCAAAAATCTCAAAATGTTTTGGGAAAAGTTTGGGGATGATGATGAGCTTAACTTTAACAAAGACAAAATACTGCACAATACTGGACCGTTTTTCTCAGTTTATTTAAAACTTGTAAGTGATTAATTTAATTTAATTCAGTTTTTATTTAATAAACAGGGTAATCTATTCAATAAATCTCATTGTCAGCAGGGCCGTATTGTTAGCACAAAAAACAAGAGCATTATTTAAAGAATATACATGGTTTAAAAAAATTGAAAACAATTGTAGATTTGTAAATTTTCGTTGAAGTGCTAAAAAGGGTCCAGTTGTCTACCCCTACATGTTGCTCATTGTAGCATACCTGATGTATACAAATACCATACATTAGATATGCTACAAGGAGCAACATGTACGAGCCGACAACTGGGCCCATTTGCATTATGGAAATTAACTTTTGGTAATTTGTATAAGTTGAATTAAGATATATTCCCTTAATAAAATCTTAGTACCTGTATTGATATTTATATATATGAAGTCGTAATCAGATGCGTGATAGAATCGTGCACTTTAAAGGGGAACTGCAATAGGTTTAGACAAGGAAGGTTTTGTCGTTGTTATTGGGTGGTGTTTTTTTTATATATTCTTAGTTCGTATACTCAAAAATTTATATACAGGGCACCGTAGGCTTTAAAACCAACATACTTTACATTGCAAGCCAATTAAAAAACATGTTTTGATCCTAATCACTGTATTTAACGCATAATCACAAGATTTGATTCGTTAAACTGATGATAAAATAATCGCAATTATCATATATCGGCAGTGATTATTTCTCTATTCAATAAATACAATAAACAAATGAGAAATTCGAAAAACGTAAAAATAAAGAGCTCTTATTATACTTACATGGCGCTGCAAATTTAAAAAGAGTAATGTGATCGGCGTCCCTATTGTTATTTTCTGATTATTTCATTTTTGTTAATTACATCCACCTGGGTATTCTATTTGCTTAATGTTGTTTTGATGCTCTTTTCTACATTGAACTTTTTATACAAACGAATATTAAAATATACATTTGCTTATATTTCTTTATGATATCAGATTGATTTTCATTTTGAGACAAGTTACTTCTTGAACGTAACTTCTCATATTGTGTCGAGGTAATCAAAATAAAACGCCATGAAACGCTAACCATCTGCTGTACTGCAATTTGAATCAGTTTGTGGTGTGTAAAATATTTAAATATACATGCGATTGACTACTTAAACTTGATCTTTATAAATCTTGGTAGTCAGCGATATAAAAATTCACATAAGAATTGCTTGCAAAAAAATGTGATTATCATTGAATCCAAATATTACCTATATAATTACAAATTGTGGTTGTTGTGGTTGGGCGCATTAGCGTTTTTATAGGAAACGCAACCTTTTAAAGGGTGGCACAGGTACGCAAATACGGTAAAAGTGTCGCGTAGGCACGCATGACTGGTTTGATAGCCGCGCAAATATTACAGACATGTCCAAAAGCTTTTAAAAGGTAACGCAAGTGTATTGATGGTCGTATTCGCATAAGACGCGGTTTTCAATTATTGACGCGCACGTACACACTTTAACGATGATGGATAATTGTGGCATTATGTTGTAAGCATGTAATGACACCGTCGCATGCACGCATAGAGGGTTTGCACGTGACGTCAAATCATACTTACAACACCATTTTCATGGGCCGGCAAACAAAAAGTCCCATCACATTACAATCTTTTCGCAGTATCAAGCCAACAGATCACAACTAATGATGACAAGAATATACAGTAAATTTATTTAGTTTAATTTTCTAGTCATGACTTGACGTTAATCACGAGTTACAGCCGATTTTGATGTCTTGTTTACATCACAAAGTATTCCGCGCTCCACCAAGATGGCGTCGAAACGGTCTGCGACGTGCAAACCCTCTATACCGATTATCTTTAAGACGAGGTTACATCATATGCGTTCCTGGTAATTAAAAGCGTAGGCCTACAAATAAATAAGCTAAGCGTATAAATAGTGCCAGTTTGCCTGGGTATAAGCTGACCTTTTGCAATATATTAGCCGTTGTTACCAGCCCTTACGAAATCAAATCCACTTGATATTAGCATGAAAAGGGAAAACTATGTGAATAATTTAACAAGATATACATTACTGCATAATATTTGCATATCAAAGAGCAAGTAATAAGTGAGAACCAGGCAGTACAATACAAACAAGTACGAACAAGTCCTCCTTGATAAGGGTATATTCTACCAAACCTACATTTTTACAAGTTAACCCTCGTCTTCCTAAGCCTTTTTCTGTAACACGTCTTCCTGAGGTGGGGGGGGGGGGGGGGGGGGGGGTTACCATACACCCCTGTGATTTTGAACTTGGTACCCCCAAAGTTATATTGTTTGATACTATAGGATAGGGTAGGGTCTCTTCTTTCCATTGATACCAAGATCATAAAAATCGGTCAAGGCGTTACGTAATTATGACGTCAAAAAGTATTTCCGGACCGAAAAAATCGACTTTTGGCAAAAATGGCCACTTTTTCAAAAAATCGTTATAAAAGTTCTAAATGTCCAATTTTCTTCGGATTTTTGCTAACAATTCTAACATGTTCTGTAAGTTTCAAGTCAATAGCAGGCAGACATTTTCCAAAATGGCGATTTAAAGTTTTCCGAGGTGGCAACCACCCCCCCCCCCCTCCGACTTTGATGGCCTACCATAACCCGACCTTAGGTGGTACCCCCGATTGTTTGTCAAAATGAACGCAAATGATGTAAAAACAATTACCCAAATGCTCGGGGTCGCTTTGTTTTGCGTTCATCACACCTATGAAAACAATCTCCCTGCTGAACTAGTAAGAAAACCAAAAAGCCCGGGGGCCACTCAGATTTGGAGCTTTGGTGCTTTTTTCACGCGTGACGTGATTAGGTGCGGAAAATCAAGCATTTTCATAAAAAAGGGTATGTTTATTAACATTGTTTTAACGCGTTAAGGGTCTTTTTCAAAATTCCACGTCCAACTTTCTCCACACCCTTTATATTAAAGAGTTTACTCCACCTGTTTTAAATCCTGATCGGATTTTGGGATTTCTTTATTTTCCTCTCACTTTCGTTAACTTTCGATTCACGACAGGTAAGTACACGTCGCACGGGTGTTGAATGCTTGTTAAATGCACGGTACCGTGTGAGATGCATTTCCAGATAATTGGAACATCATCGTAGTGGTCTACAGACGAGTGTCATTTTCAATATCGGTTAATGACAATTGTGTATAAAAGCCATTAGGACGTGTACAGTTTGATGGTATTCCTGTTGCTTGAAATAAATTATTAACAATAAAATGTTGAAAATGAAATATGTTTGATCTTGTTTCTTGTGATCTTGGCTGTGACCATGGTGATGTTCCATTTCATTATTGTCATATACTTCATATGAGGGTGACAATGTTTGTCAATATCACCTATTGGGTCATAAGGTGTCTCCGCATTATTCCGAAAGGTCATTACTCCGAAGGGTCATAGCTCCGAAAATAACATGAGGGTCAATATTCCGAAAGGTCAAAGCTCCGAAAAAAATATACGGGTCATAACTCCGAAAATCACATTAGGGTCATAACTCCGAAAAAATGACAAGGGTCGTTTTTCCGAAGGGTCATAGTTCCGAAAATAACATGCAAACTGACTTGAGTCATTTAGTCCAGTATATATACCGAATATTTCATAATCTACTCTACGGGTTTACAACATTAAAGTTGCAAAAGCTCTCTTGTCATATCTTCAACTTTGACATTTGTATGGTACAAGTAAAATGAAACCTTGTTTAGGGCGTAAGTTTGTCCAAAACTTGTTAAGGTTACTTTTAAAAAAGGTCACGAAAACTTGTTTAGGGCATGATTTTGAGAATGAACCAAAACTTGCTTATGTAGGGCGGGTCTGAAAAAAAATGGAACGCGGTTGTGTACAGCTCCAAATCTTATTGCCCCCCCCCCCCCCCTCGGGCCAAAAAGACGTTCATTTCTATGATAAATTATCATATTTTTTTTAATTCTTTTTACGACATTTTTTTTTCAATCATGCATACCGATCTCTTAAAGCCCCCACCCAAGTAACATTAATTATGAATGCAAAAAACGTTGATGCTGCTGTAACAGAAAGCAAGTTCAATGATAAGTTGCCGGCTGATTCTGGTATTTGCCATATTGATGGTTATCAACTCTCTCGTAAAGATAGAACACACAAAGGCGGTGGAGTTGTCGCAATTTATGTTAGAGATTTTCTGCAATGCTCGATAGTCCAGCGTATTGACATTCCTGGTCCTCTCGAAGTTATTTGGCTGAAAGTACACTCCCCTTCGGGTTCTTGCTTGTATATTGCATGTGTCTATTATCCACCTAGGGACCGTAATCCAAATCTTTTATATGAAGATATTATGTGTACCATCGATGAGATCCGTGGTCGTGACATAGATGCTATGTTTGCTGTTATGGGAGACTTCAATGATTTTAATACAAAGAGCCTTGAAAATCAGGCTTCTATCAATCAAATTGTCCGTTTTCCCACTAGGAAAAACAACATCCTGGACAAAATGTTGACCAATGTTAAAAAACGAACCTGAAAAAGTGATTGTAGTCATAGTTAAGCCTAACAATGAAATTACAAAACCAGCTTCTTCACTTCACGATTCATGTATAAAATAAATTGGGCAATGAATAACTGGAGAAGATTGGTTACCCGAGCACAAATATCAGTTACCCCCCCCCCCCCTCCCTGGAAATGTCGTTTTCAAATTAAAATCTGAATTGAATTATAGAGAATGATATGATTTATAACAAATAGGAAAATTAAAAAAAACCCATAAAGATATGAGTTTAAAATGTACACCAGCATTGGAATATATAACTTTGAATATGTTTATGTTTGTATTTATTTATTTTTTGTTTGTCTGCTTTTATGTTTTGTTTATTTTGGAGAATATTTTTTAATGGTCATTCTAGTACTTCTTGACTGGTCCTACTACCACTTTCATTCTCTCTATAGAAATAATTCTAGTGGCGGGTTACCACATCCATGGCTCTCAGATTAATTTTGATCAACTGAGAAAAGGTCCAATTCTAGTGGCTCGGTAAAAATACGTTTTTGTTATCCATCCGGTGGGAATTCGGTTTGTGAACGTTTCATACGGTATATATTCGTTAGACTTTAAGTTTGAGCTCGATATGTATACGGTCACTGCGTTTCATATTCGGTATGCATACGGTTTATATGTCTCATGTTCGGTAATGATACGTTGAATCTTTGGTTCATTGCACATGACGGATGCACACCGTACATTAACGATTGCATAACGTATGAAAAGCGGACGATTAGTGTACGAAACGTACAAACTCCGTCAATCAACCGTACACACACCGTCCTGAGAGTTTTGACCTTGCTCAAAACATGACAACGTACTCAACGTACTCAACGTACGCAAAACGCATTCCCACCGGATGGATAACGGATTGAACGTATTTCTACCGAATGCATAACAAACATCGTCTTAAGGCGGTGTCACACATCATCGTATTGAGCCAAAACGTATGAATAACGTACAAAGTTCAGGCTATACGGTGGCAAGAGATTATATACGGTGAAGAAATCCATACAATTTAACGTATTGACTGACGAACATGAAACGAATAGACCGTACAATGACCGTACGACTTGCGGATAAGAAGCGGAAAAGTTGTCTCGTCTCACTGAACAACGCCGAATGAGAACCGAACGTGCTCCGTACTAAACGAATAAATTCAGTATGAGGAACGTACAAAACAAATTAGTAACGTACGAATAGGCACATAGACAATCGCCAAGGTAAATCCCCACTTGAAAATAATACCTCTTCACACTTTCCGGTTTGCAAGTTTCTTTATAATATTTCTCTAGTGCTGAGAGTTTTGACCTTGCTCAAAACAACTTAACGTACTCAAAACGCATTCCAACCGGATCGATAACGAATTGAACGTGTTTCTACCGAATGCATAACGAACATCACCGTACAGTCAAACAGTGTACGTTATTCGTACGTTTTTGTCAATACGGTGATGTGTGACACCGCCTTTACAGTCAAAACAGTGTACGTTATTCGTACGGTTTCTCTATACGGTGATGTGTGACACCGTCTTTAGGTAGTAAATGTCCCAGGAAACTCGAAGTCTTCAAGAGAATCATGAAGCATATCAACGAGGTAGTGTGGGATGGAAATTCCTTTAACATTGCCATATTGTTTTGGGTCTAATTCCGGTTCAAAGTCTTCCCTAAGCCACCTTGCGAGAGACGATTTAAACACACGCGCAAGTATAGGAGTAAGTGCTGTTATAGGTCGAAGGTCGTTGACCGTCTGTGGCTTACAGAAAACTTTGGGTGTATATAGAGGGGTTTGTGAAAACCCGGGAATTTTTAAGTCGCCATTTTGAAAAAAATTATGCATGCTATCAGAAACAAACTTACAAGACATGTTAGAATCATCAGTTACCTTCTTAATTAGCAAAAAATCCGTTGAAAATTTGTTATTTAGAACTTTTAGAGCAAAACTTTGATTTTGGTGGTCATTTTTGCCATAATGCAATTTTGCCTGATTTTCCAATCCGATAGTACTTTATGACGTCATAAAGTGTTCATCATAAAAATAAAAGATTTTTATTCCTTCGAAGTGAAGAAATAAAAATGTTAGCTTACATATAGCTTAGTAGTGGAAATTGAACAAAATGCGCAGGTAAATATCCTTCCAACGAGCAAGTATTCAAGAGTGACAGTTAGTCTAGTCAATCTAGCAAATTTTATACCTCAAACCGAGACAAATTGCAACAATTTTTTTTTCACTCAATTGCATTTATAAAGCCTTTGAACACCATACTAAAAGTATACCGAGGTATGATTAGTGGAAATGATTTCAATATTAACACGTAATATGCAAATATTAGGTGCTGCAATTATAGAAAAATCAATTAGGGTCAGAGTACATGTTTGAATTCACTATATGCATACATTTCACTTACAAGTGAAATATGCAATAACCTGTCGACATAATCAAAATATCAATTTTCAACAATAACTCTGCATATGAGCATTAAATCATGACAGACAAAGTGTCATGCGAAAATTCCTTCGGGAACACCGTTTTTGAAATTTTGATACAATATAATGAATTTTTTGACGCGACACAAAAAAAAAATTTCGGCCGCCATTTAACAACGGTTCTTCTGATTTTAAATTGTTTTCTGTATTTTGGTCCTTTTTAATGCTTAATTATTGATCAGACTTCAAACGTAACATTCATACCGAAAGGTTTTTTTAAGAGGAACAGCTAAAAATAACAGTCTTCATCTTCTTCTTTCTTCTTCTTCTTCTTCTTGATGACATCCAAACAACATATTTGAAAATGTAGGAAAATGTAAGCTTGTCAAAGTTGGTTGATTTGCATTAAACAAAGTGAAAGTTCACAATTAGTCAAATCTTGTTCAAACCACACCAACATGTTCCTCACATCACAGGAAAGCAGAAAAGGTATACTTTTACTTATGTCTGAAATAAGGTTCTGGAGCTATACCCACAAATGTGAAAGGTCACGGTTGTCCGATTTGTTCAAACTGGTCTCAAACTGTTCCTCATAAACAAGTGTCTACACAAATTAATAGTTTAATGTGTGTTGTGTTAATTTTTGCCATGGTAACAGGACAAATAAAGTCCATTTTATCCTTGCATTGGTGCCTGTAGCCAAGATTTTCCTTGACCTGTAACCATAAATAATATTCTCAGACGATCCTGTTTTCTTTTGGCCTTGCAGTTGGTATAAAATACCTTTAAATAAATATTTTCAAAAAAAATGAATATTTACAACATCTGTTTTCAAACGTTTTTCAAATTATGAATATAGCATTTTATTTATTGTTCATGAAATAAGCATATTACATTTCGTGTAAATCACATACTTTTGCAAACACCTTTAAAGGCAAGCAGATCATGAATTCAAGCGTTTTCATTAATCCATGTCTGGCCAGAGTGATTTTGTAATGGTTTAACTCTTTCTCTCCGGAATAAAATTTTAACAATCTGTCCTATTTGGACGGCAAGCCGCTCAGAGCGGCTCACAGACACCTCACTTTATGATAGCATATGGTAATTGTAAAGCGCCAGGGTTACTCTCTTTGCTAATGATGGTATTAGATAGCTCTTTGTTTTAACTGCTTGCTGGCAAATTTTCAACCAATTTGGGCTTGTAGTTTTATTTTTAGAGCAATTTAATATAAATATAAATTCCGGCCAATCGTGTACGCATTTGAGAGCCGCTCTGAGCGGCTCGCGGGAGTGAAAGAGTTAAAAAAACACCGACACTGGCGAGATTGGTACTCATAACGAAAATAACGGCAGGGGTCCCGTCCTGGCTTGTAATTACAACCTTCATAATAGCCGGCATGTTTTCCCTTATTTTTGTTTTAGACGAAAGTTATGGTATAAAATCGGCGTCGGACTTTTTCCCCATAGTAAAAATGGTCACACCGTTTGTTTGGGTCCAAAACGCACGTGTTGGGTGATTAACATAATTTATGATGTCACTACTTCCCTGGCGTATTCAGTATCGAAGTATTACGTGTCATGACTGTCATCCGATTTCACCCAGACAACTGGATCACGCTTTCTTGTTTTGAACCATGATCGAAATGATCACCACACAAAAGTATTGCAATTACGTTGTCATGGGATATGCGTGATCCAGTACCTGGGTGAGTTACGTAATCACTTCGATGCTGAATACATCTTATTGTTGGGGCGCTGGATTTTTCAATAAGATGTCTGAATATGTTTTAATTAAAAAAAAACCTTTTTCAAAATGCTGTGTAAAGTGATTTGCTGATTTTGTAATTTTCCTAAAAATGTTGTTTTATACTGCCTTGCAGCTGGGTGTTCTATTTATGTAACAATGTAAAATAATTAGGCAATTGTTTGTCTAACTTCGACAAATACACATAATTAGAATATATAACGTTTATGATATCAGATTGCCTTTCACTTAGCTCTATTTGCTTTTCAATTTATTCGTTTGCAACAAAAAATCGAGGTGAAGCAAAATTCATAATATTGTATCAGATAAGCAAAAGGGAAGATCATGAAAGCTTTAGCCATCTGCTTTGTAGCAATCTTTCTCTTAATGCTAGCATCTGACGAAGCGGACACACAGGGTAAGTAACAGCTAAAAATAAAAATTTACATTCTTCTTCTCCTTCTTCTTCATCTTCGTTGTCGCCGCATTTTTGTCTTTTTCTTCTGACTAGCGACGTGTTAGACTAGTTTGTTGTCTGCTTTTTTCTATAAATTTGATAAGAAGAAAAGATTAATTAAAACAACCAAATACCATGACATAATTAATTTATAATGTTTGATGAGTGAATGTTCTCAGTCATCCAGTAGTAGTAAACATAAATGAAGATTAAATCTGTTTACTGGACTTACTTGTTTGGAGCAAACTACGTTTCGTGTTACCCCTGTAACACTTCGTCAGGTTTTGACCCGCTGCACCCGTTAACTTTCAAGACTCAATAATCTTGGACAAGGAGGCAAGGAGGAACAGTGGCACCGGACAGAAATTGAAGAGGCAATTTTGGAGCGTGTGGAAAATCCATCATTGAACAAAAAGGGAGGAACGAGACAAAAACCTATCGCTTGCGAGGGACAAGGCCATCAAAACCATCCCGAGTCGTCTGTCATGTGACCAATCAAGCGGGTAAAAACAGGGGTAACACGAAACGCAGTTTGCTCTAAACAAGTCATGAAGTACGTCCAGTAATCTTATTTAATTTTCACTAATGTAATATAGTCATTTGTTGTTGCGATTGCTTCAATTTTTGTTTTTAACTTTTTGAGATTTAGTACCAAATATTGCTCATATTTTTCTCATTTCCAATGTGAAATTCCACAGCTGATTTATGTTCTATTTTGAAGATATTTGTAAAAATGTGTCCAATAATGATAACCATAATCAATTTCATACAGTAACGTACAGGTACTTCTGAAATATATTATTGTCCATAAAATAAAAACGATTTGATCGATTAAGCTCAAATTTGAAACTTAATACCAAAATCGCAATTCTGAAAAAAAAGAACCATGCTCCTTTCACATGGAGTATGATCAAGGTTGAAGCGAAAGGTTTGGATTTGTAAATCAACAATACATAGTAATTTTAAACTCAGGGTTGAATTTATGTAGGAGGTCTAAAATGTGTTTACTTCGTCTGCATGGAAAAAATACCAACATTTATCGAACGTTTGATTATTCCTTTTCACTCGCCTGGTGACTTGTGACATGGAATTCGAAATATATAAAATGTAGACCCTACGGACAAGGCAAGTATTTCATACATGTATAATGGTTCGAATTTGACACGGAATAATGTTTTACAAGATGTAACAGAAAATATAATACACTTTTATCTACGCTTAAAGATAAAAGTTTTTCATTGTTCACTTTGTTCGGAGCAGAAAATACATTTTGAGCTTAACTTAGCAAGAGATAATTGTATGACTATAGACTTAGTTTTCAGTCATCAGGAGACAAATAAATCATTTATCCAACGCAGAAAAATCAGTAAAATCCAGCACTTTATTGTTCCAAAAAACACCATCATTTAAACTTATCTACATTTGTTCAGACAACAACATTTACCTTTATCTAAAAAGACATGATTTATGCTTACCAAGAAAAATGAGCAATAATTTAACGTACTTTAATTTGTTTAACATAACGTTTTTTCCAAATTTGTTGATTAATTATTCATATGTCATGTGAAATATAAAATCACAATAAAAAGCTTTCTCATTGAGCGCTTCTTTTGTCATTTTGTAGCTGCATTGTTAATCCTGATCAAATAATGTAGATTTTGTATAGGCAAAATTGGTGAAATCTTCCCAAGCAGTTTTTAAATGTTCATCAAATGAGATCACTAAAAATGTCTTTTAGTAGCAAAAAAAAATAACAAAGAAAAACTTTTAACTTCAATATTTACACTTATACACAATATAATATTGCAAACAAAAATGTATGTTGTCCGTTAAACCCCGTGTATTCCGTAATGTCATTTAATTGACTTGCTTTATTTCCTATCTGATAGAGGACAGTTCTGAAGAGATGTTGGAATCACTGCGTTACCTCCGACCTGGCGCTGGTCGTCCTCTGCCTTCATGTGGTATGTATATATGAAATTGTGCAGATTGTAATTTTGTTACAAATTTCACACGGTTCATGGAATTTTGTTTTGTTAAGTTACTGAGCCAGCGGTGTCGAAAGCTTAATACAATAGATGAATCCGACTAGCTATGTCATGTTTTGAAAAGCTTCTGCTCCTAATGGGTGTTTTAACAATCCATATCGGGTGTTCTCGGTGTGCTTTAAAGATCAATATTGTATTGTGTTATCTTTGACACCACAATTTATTTTTACATGCATGAATGTATTCAATTTGAAAATTGCGCCAATCATGCATCAATTTGGGATGTATTGAGAGGATGCCTCCCTATAATGGCCGATTAATGAGTTGCAAAAAGCATGAAATCGGATTTGTCAATAGCGTAGGGTGGTGCATTATATTGGCAATAACTATTTTCATCACTCACAAATAAAAAAAAATGTACAGAAAAAATAATAAAAACATTTATTAACATGTTTTGCAAGTTTAAGCAAGACGTTACCATAGACTGGAGTCGGTTCGATCATGTATCCCATTGTATCACCTATGTCCATATGAATTTCAGGGCACCTTACCAAAGGTTATTAGATTTCCCTCCTGAGTCTGCTAGAGAGGGAATTCTTCATATTCTTTTGTGACCACAAATCCACTCTTAAAACCTTGAGTAACAAAGCACACCGTTAACTTTCATTGATCACATCGATTTATTGGTCCCTGTGAAAATTGGCCTGCTATTAAGTGTGCAGTGACTCTTTCCATGGCTCCGTCCATTTGTTTATCAGGCATGGCAGGTTTTTAATTTATTGACCTTTGTAATATCAGACAATCAT